>MU228384.1:5080981-5104198 GCA_018584345.1 Thuja plicata | reverse complement strand
TATATATATATATATACAGATATGATAAGCCTTGTCAAGTTGGCCTTAATATCCTTTCAAGTAAATAATAAAACTCATGTCTGTCAGCTGCATATAACTAATTATCCATAAAATATAAGCCATTGTTAGTCAGTTGACACTAACTATTTTACTGGGTCAACACTGAAATCCTTCAATGCCCAACCAACGCTGTAATGCCTGAGTGAACTCGGTTAGAACTAAAAATCACTTTGGTCATCTTCAATGCCCGAGAGAGCTCGAAAGACACTAACTGTGCTTGGATAGGATTAGACATTTGTGTAAACATCACTATACTTTTGGAATTAATGGGAAGTGTGTACTAAGAGGGGAGGGTTGAATTAGTACCTCTAAAACTTTTGTATCCTTTAATTAATTAACCTTTTTGTAATCAATTGTCTATCCATCCATTTGATCTATACTATCTTGATGTGAGTTATATTAATTTATTAACTTGACATACATGTGAACATTCATAGAAACATTCATGAAAGTAATTGACACATAATATAAGATATGATATCATAGAAAACTCCTGTTAGGAAGTAAAAACTGCAGTGGGGATGACACCCACAAAATCTTCACTATCTGCAGATTGGAAGGGGTCGGTTAAGGCTTACAATTTGATCACTTCTGATGATCTACTTGGTTAAGAGTATCTGTGGAGACCTGTTAAAGTCTACTTAGTTAAGAGCTTTAGCAATACTATTGAGTGTGCACTTGGTTAAGAGATTTATAGTTGGACTGTTAAATTCACCTTCATTGAAAGGATTTTTACACTTTTCTCCACTTGTTAGAATGATAGAAAATTACAATTTGACCTGGTAAATACAATCTCCTATTTCTGATATAGATCCATTTAAGTTTACATGAATAAGATTATCACCTAATGTGATTGAATAATACCTCTGATTCTCGGTAGCATCTATTCTTGGTTCTGATAACCAAATTTACCTTTTGTTGTTCTCGTTCTTGAAACTTTCAATCTGATCCATAGATGTGCTCGTAGGATTCATTCATCCTCTCTTCTATATTCACACATGTATATTTAATGATTGCATCATCTATTTGTAAGAAGGATTAACATCATCAAGTTTCACAAAAAACAATGTTAACTCTAAGATCAGGTTTACAAATTTACCTTGATCTCCTAGTTTGTGTTTTAAATCAGTTAGACTGATTAAAGCACTCACATTCATGTTTCTTGTCCCTAAAGAAACACTTTTAAAAACAAATCAAGATTCTATAAATAGAATAAGACTATTTTATCTGACGTGGAAGTCAAATCCACATTTTGCGGGCTGCAACTGACTCTCAGTTTTTGACGGTCGGTTATGCTCTGAAATCAGTGGACTGTCTCTCAGGTTTTCTCTCGTGGTTTGCTCTTTAATTGTCTGTTGGTTTGCACTATGTCCTACACGTCAGGTTCCTTTTTTGGGTTCCTCTTTATCCTTCTAACTTTGCATTTTCGGTGTACACACAAATTTGTGTCGTCAGTTCTCTTTGTTTTTGAGCTTTGATTTCTGGGTTCCTCTTTATCCTTCTAACTTTGCATTTTTGGTGTACACACAAATTTGTTGTCGTCAGTTCTCTTTGTACTTAGCCAGTTTCAGCTATCTCTTGTATCTAATTTTTGGTTTTCTCTTTGTTCTGTCTTTCTGTGTATGCTTACTGAAAGTGTTGTTTACATACTAATGACAAATTAATGTCATCAATCTCTCCCTTTGACATTAGTATCAAAAATTGATACGTGTAAAATACTAACAAAATGTTAAGTATATACAACATATATAATTCTTAGTCATTTCATGACTCCCCCTATGTATATGCCGGTATAGTACTGTATACTACTTGCCTATCTGTACATATTATTTTTCATATATCATTTTTCCATCTGAATGCATATCATATTCTCCCTTTTTTGATATTAAGGGCAAAGGTCTATACCTTATAGCTTATCAAAAATGTGGGAGTGTGAAGACTTCATAGCTTCCATCATTTTCTCCCATTTTCCCTTTAAGTTCTCTATAGCCATGTGCTCGAGTGTGACCTTGGAATGAATATCATAGATGTTGTCTACCACAGACATCTTGGGAGTTGCTATCAGTTGCCTTGCTGAACTGATGTGTTGTTGAAGCAGTGTTAGATTCGGTAGAAGTTGAGCTTGGAGCTCAGTGAATTCTTCCCTGAAGTGTGTCTCTGCTTCCCACAGCTCCTGCCTCAACCTCTTTATTTCAATGATTTTCTCATAATGTAGCTTTATTTCATTGTCTCCATTGGTGGCTAAGCTTTGAGCACTATTAGCTAGATCTGTATCTAACTTTGCTATGTTTTCACTATTCTCTTTAGTGAACTTTTCCAAATTTCTTAGTTGTTGGATCAAGGAAATAGCTTCAGTTATAATTAGATCTAATTCACTAGTGAATTATGAAAGCTTTACCTTGTTGACAACCACTTCTTGGCTGATGTTCTCAATAAGTTTCTGTTGGTACTTCTGCTCTACTCTCTCTTCAATTGCCTTCTCTGCATCAATATTCTGTGTTGTAATTGCTTCGGTGAGAGTGACCAATTGATCAAGAATTGGCTTATTTTTATCAATATCAACATCGGGAACAATCTGGTGCAAGATGTCCCTAGATGTTTCTAGTACCATTGAGTCTCGGTGTTGTTTCCTCAGCTTCTCCTGTAATGCCTTTCTTTGGCATATTTCATCATATTCTTTCAATGCTTCATAATCAAGTGTAGTGGGGTCACATTTTGGCATCTCAATGATTTCATCTAAAGTGACCTTCAACTTATTCTTCTTCTTTTGAGTTTCACTTGAATGCAATACCATTGCCAGTTTCCCAGCTTTGTCCATTGTGCTTGATGAAGTTACTCGTTATGCTTCTTTTTGCTACTTTGTATTGGTTTCAACTTCTTGGTTTTCTGTAGACGTCTCCACATTAACCTTTACATTGTCAATAGCATCTTGTTTAGTTTCCTCAGGAGTGCCATCTTTGGGTTTATCTCCTTCATCGATGTTCTTATGCACTTCATCTGTCTTTGTCTGTGCATCTTTTTCTGTTGTGTTTGCATCTTCTTTCTTTGTATCTCCTCTTGTAACCTTGTTAGTATTAGTTACTATGTGAGTGTCTCTGATGTCCTTCTAATCATCAGTGTTGCCTTTCTTTTCCTCTTCCCCTGCATCCTCGGGAATATCTTTTTCAGGTGACTTGTCTGTTTCTTGTAGAATATTGATAGCTTGTATCAATATTGGCATGTTGCCTTGTATGTTCACTTGTGCAGTATCAACTATTGCGTCCTGCTCATTGGTTGTGTCCTTGGTAACATTGACATCTTCATCTTTATTTACTTCTTCTGGATCATCGGTAATTTCAATGATTGTGTTATCCACAATGTTGTCCTTTGTGGTGTCAGGCCATGACTCATCTGCAACATCCATATTTTTGTTGCCAGTTGTGTCTTCTTCTTCCTTGTCTAACTCAACTGATGTATCATCTTCTGCATCTTTGATTAATATCTGTACTTGAGTTGCCTTATCAACATCTTTCTGTTGTAGGTCTTTGTCACGACTATCTTACTCAGTAGGTCTGTTTAGAATTTTACACCATTTCTTGTGGCTTTCTTGTTCAAGCTCTATAAGCTTCCCTTCTATAAATTTGTAGGCTCTCAACTTTGGTGAGAATTCCTTTTTGTGATTCTCCATCATCTCATCAATTTCTTCTTTCTTGGATTCAGAAGGCATGAGAGTAACAAGTACTCTTTCTCTTATTTCCTTCTCATTCTTCAAAGCAAATGTCCATCTAGGGTATAGTCTGTCCAAGAGTTCCCTTGGTACATTATTTCCTTCAAACTGAATCGGTACATATTTGAACTTGTACATCTTGTCTATGATGATGTCTTCAACTTTGTTCTAATCTTCTGGATCTAGTTTCAACCATCTTCTAATTTTAGAATCTGTAATAGATCCTGAATTTGCAATAGATTTTCATATGTCATCAATGCTTTCTTGAGCTTTAATCTTGACATTTTCTGCCTCTACAGCTTCATCTTGCTCGGTGTCTTCAATATCTTCTTGGATCTTGATGAGATTCCTTATCCTTTTGTTTGGCCCTCTTTTCGGTGTGGCCTCTTTCCTCTTGTATGTTCTTACTTTTACTTTCTTTAAAGGTGAAGGAGTTGAATCCTTAGATGTTTGGCTTCTTATTCTAGAAGCAGCTGTGGTCCTTGGATTCTTAGTTGGTGGAGGAGGTGGTGAATCTGACTCTATGGCCTTAGAGTCATTCTTTTCTTCAGCTTCACCGATAGGTATCTGTCCTTAAGTTTCTTCCTCCTTTTCATCTTCTTCTTCCTGCTTGGTTTCTTCCTCTGTTGCCGACAATATCTTCTTAAAGTTCTTGACCATTTTGTCCTTTTTCCTGGCAATTTTCTTTACAACCAGGCTAGATTTAATTCTTGATTTGGCCTCCTCATAAGTTCCAAACTTAGGTTGTTTCTTATCTAATGGTTCATTTAACAAGGCATCAATTGATTTAGATGCTTGATCTATATTTATCTCATATTCTAATGGTTGAAGCCATGTTGTCCTTGGTATATCAAGTTTAATATAAGTATGGTCTGTATAAACCATGAAACATATTTCATCTTTACATTTCTCAATGACTTGCTCGGGGATCCTTACCCCCTTCTGCATTTGGTCTTTGAATAGAGTGAAGTATTCATCCATGACTGTCTCAAAATTATCTCCCAGTGAGGCTACGTGTTCACTAATCTGCATGGGGACCGGTTTTTTGCTATCCCATTTCACATCTCCTACTGATGGAAATGTTTCTTGAAAGTAGAAGAAAATGCACATTATGAGTGAGCCAAACTTACATGTGTTAGACTTTGCATTCCTTATAGTCTTCAAACTTTCTTCTAACTGGTTCAGTAGAAGTTTAGATAAGTCCAACTGAGTTCCCTTCTTCACAATCTTGTAAGTTGTGTCTCCTGCACCAGATGCTATGTTGTTCAACCTGCTAGCTTTAAATAATTTGTAGCCTAGAACACATGCACCAAATTTCATCTCATCATTGGTAATGGTGGATACCTTTAATCCTCTGCCTTCCCATTTGGCTCCTGTGATATTTTTAGTCTTGGCCTTGGGTGGGTGATTTAATGATTTTACCTTCTCGAATATGGGGTAATCGGTGACTACATGGATAACATCTCGGGTTATCATCTTCGGTTCATCCAACCATAGTTTGTGAATGTGCATTCGGCTTAGTACTAACCGAATCCACTCAGTTTTGAAAACCTTCAGGTGCATTAGGGTATTAGTGAGCCCTTTCACTTCTATATGTTTATGTTCATCTTTTAATGACCCATCTTCGTTGCATAGCTTCTTAAAATCTTGTTCTACCTCTGAATCACCTATTTATGCAATCTTACAGTGTATAAATGCTCGCACATCTTCGACGAGTGAAACCCTAGTTGGTATTCGCATGAATGCTCCAACATCGTTGGGTTGTGAGGCAACCTTAGGGTGAATCTTGTAGTGTGGTTCCTCACATGCTGAATTCTTGATGAGCTTGAACTTGTCCTTCTTGATGTTCTTCGATTTCACAGTTCTTGAAGTTGTGGCCATTTTTTAGATTTAGGGCTTTCTATGAAATATGTGAAAATTAGAGTTGTCGGTTGTCATAGAACTTACTGTATACACCAAGTGTTGTTTCTGATCTTCTTTGGAGTGTTGGTGGTTGAGTTGATGTCGCTCTATGATCCTGTCACTATCTGCTCAAAAATCACTCTTGTCGCTCTGTTCTAGTCGTGGTGAACAATAAGTATGATCCGTTGCCCTTTTATAGTTGTTTTCCCTAAAAAGTGTGTCATTAATTCTTACCAACTCCTCGGTGTGTGAAGACATAATTCATCGGTTTAAGACTTCAACTTATCTTCAGTGACAACATGACATTTTGGGGCGGTCGTTATACCTCTTTCTTTTACCGAAAGGTTTCGGTGTTGCAAACAACTTGTTTACTTTGCTCGGTTACTGACGAGGCTTGGTTTACACTTAGAAACTTTTCTTTAACCGATGCTTCTCAGTAAGTATAGGTAGTCTCAGCTTTGAGTGTATACCAAGGGATTTCGGTATGTATGCCCTGTTGAAATATAGTTTCAATCAGATTTAATGTCTGATAGAATTACAATTAAATATAATTATATCAGTTATGTAATGCTCTACATTAGCATTATAGTCAGATTCTAATATGGACTATAATGTTAATACAAATCACTCTTAATAGATAATTATGTTTATTGTTCTAGAATCTCCTATGCAGATCGATCTTGTCTAGAGATGATCAGTTAAGAGATGTTAAGTAAACTAATCATATTAGTTAGTAATTAATGGAAATCATGAAGAGTCATGATCCTCCAAGTTGCTAACCCTTTGAATAATATATATGCTTGATTGGAATGAGGAATCAATCAATCACAAAGGCCATTGCATTCCTCAGTCCATCAACTAGAGAAGATTATTCACTTACCTATTCATCCTATATTCCTAACATGCCCGATAGCATAGTTATCACAGATTTTAACAAGTAATACCATGATGCATCTTTACTTATGCTAATTTGGAATTTTGTCAACATATTATGGAATTGATGTAAAATAATAACTTGGGGTAATGCATTTCCATACTTACTTGTTCTGCTTAGGTGGGGGTGGTGATGTCACCGGATCCATTGGATGGGGTGTCACCACTTTCCACCATTTTCATTGCTCGGTCCAGCTTCATCATTGTTTGAAGCTCTGCTCCACATTTTGTCTCTTTCTCTCTGGATGTATTCAATGGTATTTCCATTGGGATATGTGCTGGTCTCTGTCATTCAGTATTTGCAGTATTTCTTGAGATGACCAACTTTATGACAGTGTAAGCATGCCATTCCGGGGTTAGTCCAACCTCTAGACTTTCTAGTCCACCTTTTCATACAGTTTCTAGCAATGTGACCAAATCTTCCACATGATGTACAATTTGTCCAAGTGTTGTAATCCCATACATACTGGTTACCGACTTTTTTCGGTTGATAGGGAGTTTCTTGACCTTTAGGCTTCCATGCTTGCCTTTTCTTTTTCCAGCATTCAAGAGTTGTGTGCCCATTCATTTTGCAAGTAGGATAGTATTTTTCCATGTAGGTTTCCTTCTTTGGTTGTTTCATCTCAGACTTAAATTCATAAGCTTTATGTCCTTTCTTGTAACATTTATAACAAAATCCTATGAATGAATATGTAGATTTAGGAATACCTTTCATTTTGCCTCTGCTTACATTTGATGTGTGGCCTTGATTTCCACAGTGATTGCATGTCAGCTTTCTTGGTCTTGAATTTGTATAGAAATTCTTTGGATCAGGTTGATTTGATGATTCTCCATTCTCGGTAAAAACTAGACTGATGTTGCTGTTGAATCTTCGTTGTCCTTCAAGAAAATCATCCATTCTTTTATTGCTTTCTTCATCTTTCTTGATAAATTCATTATGCTGCTGCTGAATTCTTATTTCATGTTTCAATGAGTTCAACATTTATTTTGTTTGCCTCTTGACTCATAAGAATAATCTGATTTGTAATCTCATGGTGATGATCTATAAGTCTTTGTATTTCAGACTCTTTCTCTTGTAGCTTTTCTATAATCTTTCTTCTATCATCAATATCTAGTGTTCTTTCTTGCTCAACTTGTCTAGCATTGTTCATGACATCAATCATCCTTACCGTTTGTGTCTCTTAACCAATTTGCAGAGATTTAACTTGTCCAGCCAGATGTTGATTGATTTCAGTTAGGCTTGTGATGCTTTCTTTTGATGTGTCTGATGCTTTTCTTGTAGTTGATCCTGAAGATTCAAACAAGCCTGGTATCTCTTCCTCATGATAATCTGTCGCATTACACTAAGATTTCATAATCTTTCTATCATCTAACAACTGTCTCATATTTATTCTAGCTTCTTATTTTCAATATTCTTGTCAAGTCTGTAATTCTCCATCGTATGATGTTTTCTCTTAAGCCTTTAAGCATTTTCAAAGAAGAGACTTAGCTCTGATATCAATTGTTGGAATTAATGGGAAGTGTGGACTGAGAGGGGAGGGGTGAATCAGTACCTCTAAAACTTTTGTATCCTTTAATCAATTAAACTTTGTGTAATCAATTGTCTATCCATCCATTTGATCTATACACTCTTGATGTGAGTTATATCAATTCATTAACTTGACATACATGTGAACATTCATAGAAACATTCATGAAAGTAATTGACACATAACACAAGATATGATATCACAGAATACTCCTATTAGGAAGTAAAAACTATGGTGGGTATGGCACCCACAAAATATTCACTATCTATAGATTGGAAGGGGCCAGTTAAGGCTTACAATTTGATCACTTCTGATGATCTACCCAGCTAAGAGTATCTGTGGAGACCTGTTAAATTCTACTCGGTTAAGAGCTTTAGCAACACTATTGAGTGTGCACTCGGTTAAGAGATTTATAGTTGGACTGTTAAATCCACCTTCCTTGAAAGGATTTTTACACTTTGCTCCACTTGTTAGAATGATAGAAAATTAAAATTTGACCTAGTAAATACAATCTCCTATTGCTAATACAGATCCATTTAAGTTTACATGAATAAGATTATCACCTAATGTGATTGAATAATACCTTTGATTCTCGGTAGCCTCTGTTCTTGGTTCTGATAACCAAATTCACCTTTTACTGTTCTGGTTCTTGAAAATTTCAATCTAATCCATAGATGTGCTCGTAGGCTTCATTCATCCTCTCTTCTATATTCACACATGTATATTGAATGATTGCATTATCTATTTATAAGAAGGATTGACATCATCAATTTTCACAAAAAACAATGTTAACTCTAAGATCAGGTTTACAACTTTACCTTGATCCTCCTAGTCTATGTGTTTTAAATCCATTAGAATGATTAAAACACTTACATTCATGTTTCTTGTCCCTAAATAAATGGTTTTAAAAACAAATCAAGATTCTATAAATAGAATAAGACTGTTTTATCTAACGTGGAAGTTATATCCACTTTTTGTGGGCTGTAACTAACTCTCGGTTTCTGATGGTCGGTTATGCTCTGAAATTAGTTGACTGTCTCTTGGGTTTGCTCTCTTGGTTTTCTCTTTAACTGTCTCTCAGTTTGCACTATTTCCTTCACGTTGGGTTCCTCTTTATCCTTCTAAGTTTTCATTTTCGGTGTACACACAAAGTCGTGTCATCGGTTCTCTTTGTACTTATCCAGTTTCGGTGATCTCTTGTATTTGATTTTTGGTTTGCTCTTTTTTCTCTCTTTCGGTGTATGCTTACCGAAAGTGTTATTTGCATACTAATGAAAAATTAATGTCATCATGTACTTGTGTAAACATCAATGACAATAGACAATTGAATAATTGTCATCAACATAAAGAGAGAGGATCTAATGTTTAAAGAGGAGGTGGCTACTAATAGTGTTGTCAGTAAGACTGTCTTGACAAAATATATTAATATTTCAAAGATAAGAGCATGAGTAGAGTCCTAACACTTCATTCCTGAATTGGGCATGGAACTGTAATGGAAGATAAAACAATACTTGTCATACTTCATCATGTAACTTTATAAGATGCATGCATTATTACAAACATAATTTAGAGTTGTATATAAAATAGAAAACCAAAAAAATACTTGATAAATATGAAAGGTATATACAACTTCTTGTCTTGAAAAGTGGGAACACTTTGCCTACATGAAGCCCCAAATGTTAAAACAATTTTTTTAACAGAAAAGTCCTTTCACCTACAGAAACTATTTCAGTTGTAGAAAGGCAATAAAACTTAAACACCTATTGTAGAATATTTTCATTTTTGAATGCCATTTAGAACATAATCTTTCTAGAGCCATCTACTACAATAAGGTGATAAAATTCCAACCTACCATTACCAATTCATGCTAGTAACACATCGCCATATGAAAGTCCATTATATGAGTTGGTTGCCTCTTCATACTTGATTAATTTGCAGTGCTTTCTCTTACTATTCCTTGTCTTCTTTTTCTCAGTCGAGATTCCTTCAACTTGAAATCCCTGCAGTAAGACAATACAATATCATATAAAAAATATCTCATTATAAGACACAATTTTCAAGAGGGTTTTGATTTTACAGACCCATTGTTTTGATATGTCATATGAAGACTCATCTAACAATCTTGAAAATGCTGGTTGTTAAAATGCAAAACTAAACATCAAATAGGATGAGCTCAAGTTGTAAAAGGAAATTGAATTTCAAAGCAAAGCCCCAGGTTCAAAGCATACTCTAATGAACCTAGGTTCATATCTATCTGAAGGTTGCACCAACAAAAAAGGGGAATTTACCAAGCAAGAAAAGGAAAAAACTAAAGCAACATTATGCATAGTTTTTATTTTGAAGTAGAACATCAATATTAGTCTTAAAAAATGACATTTTGAAGTAATTCTAAGAGAAACATATTGAAAAGTAGAAACTTGAACTCATAACAACTGAGGCATTAAAATTAATGAGGGTTGACCATATTGATGTTGTTGAGTATGAATTTCCTAGTAAGTGGAATCTTACAAGTATGTTTTGCATTGGCATCCTATAGTTTTCGTCACTCAATCATTATTGAGATTTTATATTGATTGTCAAAGGCGTGTTAGAAAGCAGACACTGTGCATAAGTATTAACGACAATAACTGAATAAATTTTTTAATTGCGTTGTCCCTCTTATGTAAAAGGGAAGATAAAATTGTAATAGTGTTTTTTGTTTCAACAATGACATGACATTTGTGATTAAATAATGAAAGAACATATAAATATTCAATATTCAATAATACATAATTAAATTTTGTAAGTAGTTAACTAGTCCTATAATAAAGTATTTAGGTAACAAGAGAGATTTTCACTTCACTACTTAAAGTGTAGTTGATTACTATGTTACAACAAAGTACATTTACTATGCAAGAAGTTGAAATGAGAATTACAAAAAATTAGTACATCAAATGAAATATTTAGTGTTCGCTAAAATATATAAGGCATCATAATGAGATTAGTATTGTAGAACTAGATGTCTTGGTGCCACTCTTTTATCTAGAAAGATGCACGTGTGATCTTGTAACCTTCATTTAGGGAGGCCTTGATGTTTACAGAGAGAGGATCTAATGTTTAAAGAGGATGTGGCTATTAATAGTGTTGTCAGTAAGACTGTCTTGACACAATATTTTGATATTTCAAAGCTAAGAGCATGAGCTAAATGTTGACACTTCATGCCTGAATTGGGCATGAAACTGTAATGTAAGATAAAGCATTACTTGTCATACTTCATCATGTAACTTTATAAGATTCATGCATTGTAAAAACACAATAAAGAGTTTTAAATAAAATAAAAAATAAAAAATAATTTCATAAATATGAAATGTATATATAGCTTCTCATCTTCAAAAGTGGTAACACTTTTCCTACATGAAGCCCCAAATGTTAAAACAAATTAATAGATAAGGCCTTATTTAATAGGGGATTGCATTGATACCGTTAAAAATTAAAAAACACTAACGTATAGATTCAAATTATCCTACATTAGCTTCAATATTTTACTCGCGGCCTATCTGATAGTTGGACTTCAATCCAACCCTCAAATGGAAGAAGATTTAGAAACAAGTTACATCATTGTTGATCTTTGGTACCGCTGCATAATAATTTCTCCATGAGAATTATTTTGATTGTCTCAGTTCAACATTTTACCTTGAATCATATTCAATTTTCAGCTTATAGGGATCTATTCAATCTTAACATTGATTTGTGATGGCTATATGTACTTTCAAATAAAACTGACTCACTCTGGTCATTCAATGCTCACTAAAAAAATTTCTTTCTTACTTGCCATGCATATCCTTCAATAGAAAATTAATTTCCATACATTAGGAATAAGAATATTGTGGGATGGAAGCATACAAGGAAACTTCAAAAGAAATAAGTTTATTTAAATCAACACTTCATATCACCCTCCATGATCCATCTTTTATTTTTTGATGATGGATCATGGAATGCAATCTAAAGCATTGATGCAAATACTTAATAAATTAAACACATATTTTGTAGAAGTGTTTACTCTCGAGCTAATTGACTATGAAAATCTCATGTCACTAGAGAAAGAAAGAAAATAAGTAAAAATGGCTAGAAAAATTAAATAGGATTCACAAAGACAGTCAATAGTAGCACCACTATGAGAAAGTGTAAACTAATAAATTAAACAAATTGAGTTTTGTAAATAATATATAAGGCCAAAAGGCCCTGTAAATTATAAGTGAAAATCATAACAGTTGTAATTGTACAATCTTTTTTGAGATAGAAATATCCTTCCATGCAATATCAATTTCCATACCTTTAAAATGAGCACATTGTGGGGTGAAAGTATACAAGGGAACTGTGAAAGAAATAATTTATTAAATCAATTATTTGGATCTCACTCCATGATTCATCTTTTTCTTTTTATGATGGATCATGAAATATAATTTGAAGCATTGATGCAAATACTTAATAAATTACACACAACTTTTCCAAAAGTATTTGTACTAAAAATAAAAAAAAGTTGAACGATGGCGCACTCTGCAACTTGAAGGGTGCTGAAGCACGTGGTCGTTGGCCTGCCCAAAATTCAATGCAGTCCTCAATTGTTTACCCTAAATACTTTGTTGGCTCCATATGGCGACTCATTCTCTAGGCACAGGATCGGGAGACAAAGGCAAGACCTTCAAACAAGCGTTGAATGAAGAAGAAACGATTCTGGTGGAGGCAAAGTTTGTTGTCGATGGAGGAATCACCAGCAGAATAGAAGGAAGCAACAACGGTGGAGGTGAGAATGCTAAACCTACTACTATTTGCATCATTAAACCTAATTATTTTATGTCAATTTCTATAGAGAAAGAGAAGGATTCCCTTAGGAACACAACTATTTTCCTAGAAGCCCAGGATGTTCATAAACTGCCCCCGAGAACTTTTCTCAATGAGTGGCTTCACAACATCTAGGGGAAGAAACTTGGGTACCATTTTTCCTTCCCGTGAATAATCTAGAGGGGACTATTTCTGATATTCCTTAAGAACCCTAAATCCCAATGGGATATTATCTCCAGACAATTCTGGAAAATTGGCAATGCTAATTTTAGGGCATTGTCGTGGTCACCCAAAGTGGCCCACAATGAAGTCATAGCCCTTTCAAGCCCCGATGGATCACCATGGGAAGCATCTGCCCTTCCTCTGGAATATCATTCCCCAAGCCCTTGAGCTATTTGACACTATCCTCCGCATTCATAAAACTGATGTCTTGCTTCCCCACACCGACGCCAGAGTTTTGATAATGATCAACCTGGGGATTGACCTCCCAGGGGAAATTATTTTCGATCTTGAGGGCCAAAACTACAACTGTCCCATTTCCTTCCTAGGAGGTCTCAACTCCTGCTTCCTATGCAGAATGGAAGGCCACATGCGGCACGATTGTCCGCTCCTGAAAAAAAAGAAACATCCACCTAAAATCTCTCCATCAAAGATTGCCCCAGCCAAATCTGGTAAGGAGAAGAGTAAACCAACCACCTCCCATCTGGAGAATCATAAAAGTTTGAATGTGAGTGTCCTGATAGCATCAAATGCCATTACTGAATCCCTTGAGATTCTTAGAAAGACCTTCAATGAAAACAATGAGAAATTCCCTCCCCCGAGCTTGAAGTTTGAAGATAGTGTTGACCTTCCCCAAGTTGAGATCCTGGACTTCAGTCTGAGAATAGAAACCCCTGCGCCTAAGCATAGAAACCTCAATGCCCAAAAAATCATTCTCAACAAGATCAGAAAGATCTCAGCCTATAGAAGAAAGACCCCCAATATGGATGTCAATGGCAGTAAAATTGCCCCCCAAAAAACTTGAATCAAGTTGTAGAGGATGTTTCTAAGAACAACACTGAGGATGCACTGGAAGCCATTAGAAATGCCTATGACAAGGAAGACAGGCTCAATTATGTCTTTGTCACTGTTGTCCATGCCCCCACTTAGCCCCGAATCTCCTCCCTCCCTCCCGGCTGACAACCAAGGTGGGGTGGAGAAGGCTGAACCCCCCATTGGGTGTAGTAGTGAAGATATGATGGAAGATGGAGAAATTAGAGAGATGGGGTTGGCTATGGTACCATATGTTAGCAAAGGTGCCACCGACTACACTTTCAGAGCTAAGAAGAAGATCATGAAACCCCAATGTAGGGTAGTGGTGGTGGAACCACTGGGAAGTGGGGACCCTACCAAGGAAGGTGAGGATACCCCAAAGATTAGGAGTAAGAGGGGTAGACCCCCTAACCATATCACTAGTATCAAGCCTCTGAAAATTTAGAAAAGAAGCTTGCCCAATTGTTTCAAGAGCTTCCAGGATCCCATGGATGAAGATACCCAGGTCTAAATGGAAGTCAAATTATCAACCTAGAATGCGAGGGGGTTGGAAACCCCCGATTGGAAATATGTTGTTAAGAGATTCCTTAGAATGCAAAAAGAGGTTGACTTTTTGTTGCTTCAAGAAATCAAGGCCGTGGGCTTCTCTTTAGATATTGCCCTAAAATACATCCGGAAAGATGCAAAATACCTTGATACCAATCACCATAAAGGAAAAGGGGGGAGTACCATCCTCATGCATCCCAGAGGTGGGCCAATAAAATCTCAGAATGGGGATGCTCATCGTGTGATAGGGAAGTCTGGGTCACCCTAGTCCATGATAACAAAGAGTTTGGGATCTGATCTATTTATGCACCTAATGACCACTACGACAGGATTAAGCTTTGGGAGTGGATGTGCAACTTGAAGAATGTACCCTGGGTGATAGCCAAAGACTTCAATATGATAGAGAATCAACAAGACAAAGGAGGAGGATATAGGATGGAATAGAAGGGAAATGAGAATTATTTTTGGACCAAGATGATTAGTAAACTCAGGGTCTTTGACCCGCTGGTAGGGCAGAAGAAAGAATTCCAAGGAATATGGCACACATGGTCCAAATACAAAAAGGGTAATAGAAGAATTTACTGCAGGCTAGATAGATTTTATGCCAAAAAAGATTTCTTCAGCTTTAGGAAGGATAGTGAAGGCAACTCTGTGAGGGTGGTCCCCTACTCTCTATTTGATAACCATCTTGTTGTTTGCTCCATCTTCATGATTGGACACTCCCCCATCACCAGAAATAGATGGAACTCATTTGCCCTTAATACCAATCTACTAAGGAATGAGGAATTGAAGGCAACAATTCTCATTATCAGGAGGTTCAACTAGGAAACTGCCAAACAACAGAGTGCCATAGCTAGATGGAACCAATGTAATGATAGTTGGAGAGGTGTTCCAAGTGGTTGGAAAGAAAATGGCAAGGGACAATAGAAGACTTGAAACAAATCTCCAGAAAAAACTCTGCCAATTTGAACAAAAATGCCAATCAGAACCTGCTTATGAGGAAGCTAGGCTCAACCAAATGTGGGCCAGAGACTCTCTAAGAAGACTCTAGTAGCATAAGATCTCATGTGCCAAGGTTAGAGAACGATCCAACTGGATCTACGAAGGGGACAAGGGGTCCAAATTATTCTTCCAATTGTTGAAATCTAAGGAGGCCAAGAACAATATTGAGTGCATCTGTGTGGAGAACGACACTCTAACCTCACAGGAGGACATCCTACAAGCATTTGTGAGATACTATACCAATTTTTTCACTTTAGAAGAGGTTGGCTCAGAGATGGAGGAGAAGAGGAACATGATAATGAGTATTGTACCCCCCCGTATCTTGGAAAAAGACTCCATGTACCTGGGTAGGCCAATTTATATGGAGGAGATAAATGAGGCCATCAAACACATGGGCAATGAGGAGGCCCTGGGGCCGGATGGACTCCCCATAGAATTCTACAAGGATAACACTGACTGGATAGGACATGACCTGGTGCAAGTATATGAGGAGGCAATTGAAACAGGTTCTTTGGGATCTACCATCAATACAGGTTGTATCAAGCTAATTCCTAAGGAGGGAGACAAAACCCTTATCAAGAACTAGAACCCAATCACCCTCCTGAATGTCTCATACAATA
This sequence comes from Thuja plicata, assembly GCA_018584345.1. NCBI lineage: Eukaryota > Viridiplantae > Streptophyta > Pinopsida > Cupressales > Cupressaceae > Thuja > Thuja plicata. The sequence continues at coordinate 5,088,048 of MU228384.1, read as the reverse complement.
TTTTAGTCAAAGTTATTTCAAGAAGGCTAGTAGACATACTACCCAAGGTTATCAGTCCAACCCAAATAGGGTTTGTGAAGGGCAGGTACATCTTGGAGAATCTGATCACCTGCTGGGAGACCATGGAATGGGAAAGAAGCTCCAGTCAGTAGAGAAGCATGATCCTCATTGACTATGAGAAGGCATATGATAGAATTGAGTGGAAATTTATTGCCACAATGCTAAAAGCTCTTGGGTTCCCCTATTTCTTCATACAGATAGTTCTCACTCTCATGAAAGATGCTACAACCATTGTGGAGGTAAATGGGGAAAGATCCGACCCTCTCCCCCTTACCAGGTCCATTAGACAAGGCTTCCCACTGGCCCCAACCTTGTTTTTCATAGTATCAGACTCCCTTTTCTACATCCTGAGAGATGCCTCCATCTCCCCTAAGGTCGTGGGGGTTCGGTTGCCAAACGAGGATGAAATCATTAATGTTCAAATTGTAGATGACACTTCCCATATGATTGAAATGAAGGAGATCAACTTTAAATACCTCATGAGCAAGCTTGACCTATTCTACTCAGCCTTTGGCAGTAGGGTTTCCATCCCCAAGTCCATCTTACTAAGATGGGATGCAACCCCTCCAAATTGGTGCCAACAATTTGGGTTTACCTGGGGAGGCCCCCTCCACCAAATCAGGTACCTGGGCATACCATTCTCCATCAAACCTGATCTCAGGAATATGAGGGAGTGGGTGAGAACCAAGATTGAAGGAAAGTTAAACAAGTGGAACAACAGATACTTATCACTGGCAGGGAGGATACAGGCATGTCAGAAGATCCTAGCTTCCTATCCTATCTACTACTCCTCAGCATGGCTCTTCAATCACTCACAAATTAACTTTATTCATAAAACTATCAGGGATTACCTATGGTCAAATGGTAAAGGGAACAAGAAAACCCATGTGGTCAGGTGGGACTGGTGTACTAGACCTACCTCTCAAGGAGGACTTGGGCTAAAGGATCTAAGGTGGCAGGGCATCTCACTTGCAGTCAAGTGGATTTCCAAATCAGCCCAAGGTAATGAGCCATGGAAAGTGCTGGCTAGACACAACATAAGTAAAGGCACCCCGGCCTGAGCAAAATTTTGGAAGAGTCTTCCCAACATTGATCTAATGACTGGGAAGTGCAAAGTGAAGGTGGCGGGCTCAGAGGTATTCCAATCCATCTGGAAAGGGTGGGAGGAAATCAGACCATTGGTAAATAATAATAATCTAATGGATCATAACCAGATGGTGTGTGGGGAAAGATCCATATGGTGGAATATTTATAAAGGAGACAAGCCTCTAGCCCTACTACAAGGATGCTTGGCCAAGAAATGGCACTCTTTAGGCATCAGATACCTTGTGGATATCATTGAAAATGATGATCTGATCCCGTGGGAGGAACTTTCTTGCAAATATGACATACCCCTAACCCAATGGAGAACCTACACTACCCTTAAGGATGCCTATATGGTACTCAATCTCCCTAGAGACACCTCGGTTAACTCTGACAGATCTAAACTCATCATATGGAGAGATGGCACCCCATTATGCAAAACCAAAACCAAAGTTGTCTATAAACTGATTGCGAACACCAACACCATCTTTGAGAACATTAATGAGAAATGGAATGTGAATCTGGACCCTAACACCTGGAGTAAGAATCTTAAAAACCCGTGGCACACCCCAATTGAACCCAAAATCCTCTGCTTCATGTGGCGTTGCCTTCTGCATAGATTGCCTTTAAAAAACCCTTCTGGTGAACCCAACTTTTTCTCCTTTTTCTTGGAACCTGAAACTGTTACTCACATCCTCTTCAAATGTCAGTTTGCCAAGTCTGTATGGAACTTTTTTGGCCTCAAACCTACCACTAATTTCTATATCATTGATGTCTTTTCTAGATCATTAGCAGGATTGGATAAAAAATGCAACATGTTCTAGTCCACTCTTTCTTGTTATATTATTTGGAATATCTGGAAATACATGAATGATGATGTGTTCAATGGTAGAATTAGAATTCTCACTAAGTCTCTTTGTAGACTCACTCTTTTCAAAATTGCTTTGCAGGTTACCCTAATTGATCCCCTATGTCCCTGGTGGATTTCTTCCATTCCACCCGTTCTCTGTCTAGTACATTTCTTACCTCCCTCATGACTCTTGGAGCTTGTTGCTCTTTAACCTGGTAGATTGGTGAACCCAACTTTTTCTCCTTTTGCTTGGAACCTGAAACTATGACTCACATCCTCTTCAAATGTCAGTTTGCCAAGTCTGTATGGAACTTTTTTGGCCTCAAACCTACCACTAATTTCTATATCATTGATGTATTTTCTAGATCATTAGCAGGATTGGATAAAAAATGCAACATGTTCTGGTCCACTCTTTCTTGTTATATTATTTGGAATATCTGGAAATACATGAATGATGATGTGTTCAATGGTAGGATTAGAATTCTCACTAAGTCTCTTTGTAGACTCACTCTTTTCAACATTGCTTCGCAGGTTACCCTAATCTACCAGGTTAAAGAGCAACAAGCTCCAAGAGTCATGAGGGAGGTAAGAAATGTAGAAGACAAAGAACGGGTGGAATGGAAGGAATCCACCAGGGACATAGGGGATCAAGAATTTGAGATCACCCTAGGTCAGATGCTTCAGCAGATTAAAGAACAAAAAAAAGGGAAGCAGGTGCAGGAAGAAAGAGAAGTAGAGCTGAATGGTGGGAGCACCACAATCACGAGAGAAGAGATTGAAGCAGGACAAGAGCTGTAGACACAAGGTGGTGAAGCCACGGAGGATAGTAGGGAAAATAAAGAAGTAGTGTCTGAACTAGCACATGAGGAACAGACAGTGGGAGAGCTGACAGATAGCAGCAGTGAGTCTAATATGGACCCATACCCATAGGCCAACACCGCACAGAACCAGTTCATTTAGGCATCTAGAGACTCTACCTATGTATCACCCATCGCTTCATGACCTCCCCTCCCATGGGAGGCTTACTTCTCCAATCCCTACAACGTCATACTGCATAATGACCTGCGGCTAAAGTGGGTAGATCACAAGATGTTGTGGACTGCCTGGTTCCCTAGATAGAACTGAAGGGTCTTTTGACAATTTGGGAAAATATTTTGATATAGTTTAAACTGCTCGATTATATGATTCCCGCCTCAGAATGGGGGAAATGTATTTTTTTGTAAAATGCACTGCTGTAAACTCACAATGTTTTACTAAGTAATATAAATGATAGTTAATAGAAATAAAGTATTTGTACTCTCAATCTGATTGAGTGTGAAAATATCATAAGGATCTAATAATAAAGTTTGAGGAATCAATTAGATGAAATATGGAATAATTTGTAAGTTGGAAATTCAAAATTTTGAAACGCAACAGCTAGTTGTAATTAGGTGGGAAAATGGATTCAGGATGTTTTAATCCTAACTAGGACATCCAACCAATCCAAATTAGTTGGGATAGTTGGGGTAGGATTTATTAAGACTATGGGTCATCATGGTATGAGATACAATCAAGAGAAGTACTGGATGTATGGACCGTCTAAGAAAATTCAAGTAAAACTCAAAATTTTGCATTTTTCTTATACTTAATTGCATGGTTTCAAAATCATACAAGATTCTGTAGTGTTCGTAATGAATTAAGGATATTTATATTATCATTTACAACCATTTTGAATTCTTTGAAGGTTCATTTGTATCAAATTTGTATCTTGTAGTGCTGACAGTCCCTTTGAATTCACTATTTTTACAACAACAATTTGGCTTTCCTAATGCAAAGGGTCATTCCATGAATGTATTATGATTGTTTCTCATGGAATGACACCCATATAATTTGTACAATAAAAAATAACCTTTAATGTGTAGAATAAGAGAAATTTGGAGGTGATCACCGAGACTGTGTTATGAAAAGTTGAGGAATTTGCATGGGAAAGTATAGCAACGACCATTCTGACTTAATGAGGGGTATATTTAACATTTGGAAGCATTTTGGCATGTTTTTTTAAAGGTGAATCCATCATTCCTTGGTTGGAGAAGTGATTGGGATAGGGACATTGGAGAAGCCCTAGTTTTATGGGGTTTAGGAAGCCAAATTGGGGCTTTTATATGTGTAGAGACCATAGGGTCAAACTGAATTAAAATTATTTCAATTAAAGACATTTTAGAAGATTGTACAGGGTTTGGTGTCTGGGGGATAAGTCTGGCTTACACTTCCTTTGGAAAAGACCACTTTTTTTCTTGGAACAGGGGTACAGTCAACGTATAGAGGTGTTGATCCAAAAAAATAACATATAACCTTTTGATATGTTAAAGTATGAAATAATGGGTGTTTGAAAACATAAATAGTTAGTTTGGTGTTTTGGAAGTTTTGAAAGAAAAGTTCCCATTTACCTCACTGGCCTTATGTCAATTGTCATTCGTCGTCCAAGGGTTCTAAAGGTAACTTTGTCAATTTTTTAGCATTGTGCTCTATTCTTGTAAAACTAGTGATAGTCTCATTTATTTTCATTTCCTTATATGTACTTGCAGTCATGACAAGGGTCTAAACCTATGATAGGGTCTCCTCAATTTTCCAAGGTGTTGTTCCAAAACAAATGCATGCTGAAGGATATTGTGCTCCAAAGTTCAATCAAGCATTGAGATAAATAATTGCCATGAATTTCCATGTTGGGGAAGATAATCGAAGTTGTGGGGCCAGATGTCATCTTGAGGAGACTCTAAGTTTCTGATCCAAATAGTGAGCCCTTTTGCTCCCTACTATTAGTAAGTGGTCAAGTAAGATATTCGTCTTTGAATCAAAGATCAAAACTTGTGAGTATGAATATGACTCTGACATATGATTGACCATTGGGTTCCTATAAGAGAAAGATGTGAAATTTATTGATGAGGACATAGGAGCTCTGCATCACTTTTCTCGCCAACCACCTGTGTCTGATTTTGTCGAGTCTAAAATCATGATTGTTTAACAAAATTACCCCAGTCAATAACCTTATCGGCTTAAAAAATGGACATTTTCAAGGTTTCAAAAAATAATGACTTCAAGGTCATCTTGAACATGGGAATGCACGTCTTGGTTAAAATAGATATGCATGAGATCAAGACAATGGGAAACAATGAAGAAAGGGATGTTGTTGTTACAAGGAAATCAATGATATTACAAGGACAGTTATAAGAAAATTATGCCAAAGATGCAAAAGATGAGGATTGTTTCATATAAAGAATGCATCAAAGACATTGGTAGACAAATAGTGTGATCAACAATAAAGTATCATAACTGTCATGAGCAAAGGGAATTCCACTGTCATTAAATATCATTGAAAATTGATGGCACAAATATCATACAACATATTGTTGTTTTAAATTTTTTTTTACTTTCATAAGCCTTTACTAGAGTCTGGAACTCTGGGACCCGAGTGCAATACTCATATGGTTATTCCTTATTTAATAAAGAACTATGGAGCATTCAAAGATCCTCTAGAAATAAAGATCCTATGTGTACAATTCATTCTTTCCTCACAATATTGATCATTGTCTAATTTGGGCAAGGTCAAAATTTGATCCTACTTTAACATGAACTATTTTTTCTACTCCTGACTTTTCAACTTGCTATATACTTGTTTCAAAATGGGATGGTTTAATTTAGCCCAAATCTTGGTATACATCTACTAATTGTAAAAATTTTGTATCAATATAAATAAATGTAAATGAATGAATTATGGTGTAAATAAACTAATAAGAAAGATAATTTTGAAAGGGAAAATAAAAAGCACTTCCACTTAGTAACAAAAGGGATAAAATTTGATGTGTTAAATAGTTTAAGTGATAAAATAACTCAAATGTAAAAATTAGTCATCAAATTCTAGAATATAAATATTGTTATTTCCTATTAATCTTTATAAAAAATCAACTTTTTAATGGAAGATTATCTGACAATTGAATCTATTCTTCAATATTTTATGATTAAAATATGTTTGTGAAATGAATTAAAAGGCAACAGTAAAACTGTGCAATAATATTAAGAAAAGAAATTTTATGTTTCAAAAGTAATTCCATTAATGAACTCACTTGTCCTAGTTGCACATTGACCTCTGAAAGAAAATTTTCATCCAACTGCCCTTCTTGGTCCCTCTGTACTAATTCCTATCAACAAGGACTCAAAGAAACAAGATTGTTATTTAAAATAGTTGAAGCTAAATACATTAATTATGGCCAAAATTGTTAAATAAAAATAGGTAGTTTAGTGAAATCCGAATCCTGTTACAAATCATAAAAATATATATAATGGATTAGGTTCATTTGGAACATTGTTAGAAGTCCTACTGTGATCAATTATAAAAGATTGTTCAAAAAAGTTGTTTCAAAACCCTCCTTTGTAAGGGTTTGGTTATTGATCACTTCATTACTTCAATTTGTACCGATGGAAAATTATTAAACATTGGACTCCTTTAGTAATTTGAATGCTCTAGCATATGTAGTTGGTTTTAGAATTATTAATTGTGTCTAGTGAGAGAATGTTATGATTAATTAATACTGAGAGGGGGGGGGGGGGGGGGGGGGGGAANGGGGGGGGGGCGTGGGGTGAATCAGTATTAAAACACTTTAAATTAAACTTAAACCAGTTCCAAATAAACCATAAGCATACTAAAATCAAAGGAACACAAACAAATAACACAGAACTCACAACACAATTATTTGTTGTTGAGGAAACCCTGGCCAAGGGAAAACCCCAGTGGGGATGGTACCCACAAGCATGCACTAAAGTATAATGTCCCTATAAGGAGACCTAGCCCTATTAGGAGCTGAATATTACATAGTACAATTCCTTGTTAGAGGAATAACAACCTTGTTAAAGGTATACAACACCCTGTTAGGGGAAAACTGAGCTTACAAATCTTACAACAAAACTTCTGTTGCAAAGTGTTCTCAGTAATGAACAAAAACAAGCATATCTAATGCTTAGATAGTTCCAGTCATAGTTTTTCAATGATCTCTGTCATCCTCTTCTCTGCCATTCACATACACATACACATATACATTCG
>MU228384.1:5065460-5080768 GCA_018584345.1 Thuja plicata | reverse complement strand
CTGTTACGTTGTTCTGCTGTCTGCGCTTGTCTTCAAATCTCTCTAACTCACTGTAATCAACACCAAAATTAAATCGATCTTCGGTGGAGGTCATACATACCCCATAGTATCTTCCACTAAGCTCGCAAGTGATAACTCATTGTACTTGATCTTTGCTAGCCAAAAAAATACTGTCATACTTCTTTTTTCTGCTTCTGTACTTAGTCATTTTGAAGAGTGTATCTCCAAAACATAACTTCATTCCAAGAGATCAATATACTAGATATGTTTCCATAAATGACAACTCATAAGTTTCTCATATCATACAAAACTCATCACTTGCCAACAATCTCTCCCTTTGGCATTGATGGCAACACTTAGCGAAAAATGACTAAGTGTCCCAACTCACTGTCCTCTTTTTTTCTTTTCTTCATATATATATATATATATATATATATATATATATATATATATATAATCATTTTCTACTAACTCATTTTTATTCTCTTCTCCCCCTTTGAAAAAAATGACAAAGGTGCATCCAAAATTTACAAAATTGTAGGATTTTAGTATTTGCTAACCAGTTTGAGTACATCCTGGAAGGTGTCTTCCATTATCTTCACTTCAGTGCTCCATGGATCAATCAACAACTGACTAACATGAATTAGTCCATTTAGTGCATAAGATTATGTCTCTGCAGATTTTAATTCTGTAGGCATAGAATTTGTTAATGACTATGTTGTCCTCTCCATATCAGATAAATGAACTTCAAGGATTGATAGTTTATGAGTGATTAAACTCTTCAACAAACCAAATCTTGTCACGACTCTGCCTTTCTCAATATCTAATACATTCTGTATCATTGGAAAATGGAAGCACTTCCATTTAGGACTGGTTTATCCGTTCAAGTAAGTGGTTTGGGGTCATGTCAAATGCCTTGAATGGGTCTTTGAATTGGATCTGGTTTTTCCCATGTTTTGCCATGTTTTCCAATTCTCTCCTACCTATTCCTGGTATCTTGCCTTGAGATTTTGAGGTTCTTGACCTCAGGGTCAAGGTTGACCTCAACCCTAACCAAGGTTAGGGTCGACCTTGACCCTGACCCAGGGTCCAAATTTCAAATCCAGAAATGGTCAGGGTCGACCTTGACCCTGATCCAGGGTCCAAATTTCAAATTCTAGAGATTTCTGTATGTCAGGGTTTGGAAAGAATTATTTCCCTCTTCTGGATCGGCTATTTCATACTCTGAAAAAAATATTTAATATAGGTGCACATATAGGGGTATAGGACTAATTGGAATTTAATTCTCCTATGTTGGCATCTCTAGAAGTTTGTGCCCTAGACTTGTATATAAGGAAGCCTTTTTCCTCTCATTTTCTAAGACTTAAGACGAAAGAACATAAGACCTAAGCAAGCAAGATGAAAGACATGATATGATGATGGAAGGATAATCTATGCATAATATATCAAAGCATTCAAACATTCAAGCATTCAAGAATTCAATTCATCAGGGAGATCCATTGGTAGCCATTGAAGGATTCAAGCTCTATGGAGCCCTCTTGTTGAAGATTTATCCATCCATATCCATTCAAGCTTCTTCCTATTCCAAGATCCACTCAAGATTGGTGTTGAAGATCTAAAGGTAATTGATTTGAGACATCCTACATCCTACATCCTACATTCTATATCCATTTGGAGCAATCATACTTGTGGATCCAAGGATTCAAATCCTCCACAAGGGTTTCAATATAAGCAAGGTGAATTATTCTATTTACTTTGTTTATTACTGCAATTTTAATTCTATTATAAGGTTAATTCCAAAACTGGGGTTTGACCAAGGCAATCCCCTCTCCCCCAACAAAAAAAATTATTTTTCTTGCAGGTACAGGTACAAAACAACGAATTATAGAGAAAATTTGGATATCCTTTTTGAAAAACTTTCAGGATCCACAAATAGAATTTCCATCAAAGCATCACAGGTCAAGGTTGACATAAAGGGGTCAAGGTCAAACTGTATTAGGGTCAAGGTTGACCTAGATCTAAAAAGGAAAATGTTTCTGGGTTTTCTTTGTCTCTGTGTTTCTGTTTCAGATCCAGTTGCAGAATTTCTAGAAAGTTGATACAAGCACCTGAAAACAACAATTTCTAGATCTGCTATATTTTGAGGTTAGTATTTGTCTTGAATTCATTTTAATTAAGGTTTTAAACATTTTAGATCTATTACACATTCTCCTTCTCTCCCTCCAAAATAGAGAATGTAAGGTTTTCCTCTTTCTTTATATTTCCAATCGATTGACTCATTTGTGCATTGACCATTTTCTTGTGGTTAATCAATTTGGATCCTTCCTTTGTAAATTTGGGACTAGGAGGAGAATCTTACATTCCCCAAACCTTTCAAAGGTAAAAGGACACATACACATATCATATTCACATCATATTATTATTACATTTTTACCCCTTTACACATTCATCTTTTCATACATTTTTTTAATATCCCTATCCATCTCTAATATAGATTGTGAGGAGGTCTCACAACTTTCCATCATTATATTTAGTGAAGCACTTCCTTTGCCAAAATGTCTTCAATGTTATGAATATGTATGATAGGATTTATACAATGGATGTATAGTATCCTTCCATGTGTGACACAGTTTTTGGCCTTAGTTGTTGTTGCCCTCAAAATTACCAAGTCCCATGAGATAGACTGGCAAACTTCCTTCAACTTCTTTTCTAGATAACTCTTCTCAGCCTTATCTTTAGCAATCTTCACTAAAGATTCATAGTGACTGTCGAAATGATCTAGTATCAAACTCAGATTCTCTGCTTCATCTTTTCCTTGAAATACAATAGGTATAGGAAGGAGTTTGTTCACTATATTTATTGCCCTAGTAATCACCTTAGATCTTTTATCTCCTTTCTGCTCATATCTTTCCTTGGCTTTAGAGAATGCGATGAAGGATAGTCTAATCAACTCATCCTCATCCATACTGTCAACATCAGTAGTCAATGTTCTATCCATACTTGCCAACAATAGATTAGCAGATGTATCAGGTTCATATTTTATCTCAGCTCTTGTCTCTTTCTCTTTTACTGTCTCTGTCTCAATTCTCTGTTCAGGCTCAATATTCTGCTCTTCCTCCTTTTTTTCTTCCTTTTCCTTTTCCTATTCTTCCTCTTTCTGTTCTTCCTTCTCCTCTACAATTGTGTTTTTAATACTCCCTGCAAATGGGTCCTTCTCATCAAGCGATGTGTCAAGAGTCACGGGCACACTAGAAACATAGAAATATGGTTGCATTGTATCTTCGCTCATTCCAACATTTACCTCAGCTGTCTTAGAACATTCACCAATTCCTATAGGTGTAGGAGTAGTTGTTTTAGGAAGTGGATTCATCACATGAATAGTGCCCATTAGTATATGATCTAATACCTTTTGAGTCTCCTCTAAGACTTCTTCATACTTTCTTCCCATAATTTTCACCAATCTAGCCTTAGTCCTCAATAATGGTTTTAGTGCATTAAGTATTCTTTCTCTTTCTTGTATAGAAACTACTGCTAGCATATCATCAATAGCTTGATTCCTAATCACATCATCTTCAATATGTGCAAGTTGTTTCCTTACTTCCAGTCTACCATAGAGCTCTTCAGGTATACTTCCCTCTAACTCTAGTAGATTCTTCTTGAAAACAAGTAAGTAATTTACCATAATATCTTCAATCTTAAGTTTATTTGATTCCTCATACCTGTCATAGTACTTGTTCACAGAAACAAGCTTACCTTGCTCAATAGCTCCCTTTTCAATCATCTTCAATTCTGGCTTCCACACTTGTCTGTCACTAATGGTATCTTTTTCTGTATTCTTCTCTTCTCCTTCAATCCTCTGATCCTTAGGAGGTAAATCCAGTTTAGTGGATCTAGTGCTTATCCAAGGTATAATATTAACTACCTATTCTTGTGATTTCTTCAGTGGTGGTGAATGGGTGGTAACATCAATAATTATAGGAGGTGGACTCGTTACATGTTCAATCCCTGACGGTGGAAGGGCTCTAGTAGCAATACTTGCCAATCCAGAAGATTGCCCTGCTATCTTCTTCTCCACTTCTCTCAATTCCTCTTTAGTCAATCATGCCTTAGTTCCACATTCATCAAAAATGTTTTCTACTTTCCTTTTCCTCATGCCTCTGGTCTTCTCTTCTCTGACTTTAGCTGAATTTTCCTCATAGGTGCCCCATATCTCCTCACATGTATCTATCTTAGATGCCAACACATGTTCAATCTGCTTAGTTGGGACCTTAGAACTAACTTCATATCCCATAGGGTAATGCCATTTCACCCTAGGTATAACTGCCTCAAAATATACAAAGTCTATCTCAACCATAAAAAAATTGTGTCCTTATATTTTTCAACCAATTCTTCAGGAATTCTGATTCTTTTCTTCATTTGCCTCTGAAGAATCTTGATCATCCCAAATAGTTCTCCATCAACCCATGTGCTATTCTGTCTTCGGTAGCTCTTAGAAATTTGAATACCAGTAGGTATCCCTTTTCTCCAACCACTTGGGTGCATGCCTGGAAACTTGTGCTTAATGTGAATATATATATGCATTAAGAGTGAGCCAAATGAAAAGGTTTTAGACTTTTCCTTCTTGATTAGTTTAACATTCTCTAAAAATTGTCGTGCTAGAACCTCGTATAGGTTATAAGTAGTATTTTATTTTACCATCCAATAGGTCATCATAAAAACACCTGCAAATACTGAATTAGGTCTACTGTTGTAGTAGAATTTGTAACCAAGTATCATTGTAATCAATCTAACATCCTGTAAGAGTATATCATTCACTGTCATGGCTTGCCTGTCCCATTTTGAATGTGTTAGGGTTTCTTCTTATTTCTTTATATTATTTTCAACCATAGGGATATCTCCAGTGTTGTCCAATCTAGTAATCTAATGAATCAATTGACTATATATCTTTATAGGTTTCTCTCCTATCCAAATGAATTGATCATGAACTCGTCTAAGTAAGATTTTAAAGTATTCCTCTTTGTTGAATTAATACAAATCCAATATCTTCATGATGCTTAGGTTGTCAACGTGTTTAAATTCATCCCTCATTTAGCCATTATCAGTCATATACTCCATTTTAGTAGAAATTTGATCAACACCCAGTATATCGTACTTGCAATGAATATGATGACATGTAACTAACTGAATGTTTGAAGATGTTAAGTTGATCACCGAAATGCAGAAGGATAATGCAAGACATTAAATCAGTTAGTGGATTGTATTGTCATTGATGTCAACTTGAAATAATCTAATCGGTTATAATCATAGTGTCAAATACTTTAGAGAATAAAAGAGATAAAGATTATGCTTTCAGTAATGCATAAAAGACAAGCATTCACAATATAATTTCAAACACTGATGGTTAGTGGACACCGATGGACAAAGATCACCAAAATTCAAGTCATAGTGATGCCTGAGCAAGAACATTGATGAGCATTACCGATGAGAAGAATCACAAGCATAACCGACGGCCAGAAACATAGTGTAAACCAACGGAGAAGCTGACAAAGAACTGGAGTGTTGATCGAAGCTATCAAAGAGTTAAACACCGAAATTAACTTGAGTTCAGAAATGACAAAATATCTAGCTAGCAGAGCTAAATATAGACTTAACTAGTAGTTATCTTTGTTTTCATCGACAAGATAAAGGTAGAGATAAGTAATGTATTTAAAGTTGTTTTGTCCAGTTGGCAAGAAGATCTCAGCGAGATAAAATAAGAGTTTTGCTTTAAATCTAATTGGCAAGAATTATGGATCACACCAAGATCAAGAAAATCAAGAACCTAACAACGGTGATATCATGTCTATAAAGAGACAAATCAATTCATTATGAATTGTGGTGGGTGAATGAATGAAAAGAGGATGCTGAAGAAAAACTGATGAAGAGAAACTTCATACAGTCCTGATCAACAAGCTGAGGAAAGAGCTAAAGTTTTTAGCAGACACTGAGCAACAGAGCACAGTATCACCGAGAATAATCAAAGTGGAGCAAAGGTATAAACTAAGATATATTGATCAAAATAGTTTTATGAGATTACAATAGATTTGAAAATCTACAAGTATAAGTTGTAAATGTGAAAAAATCATATTGTTTCAGTTTAACCATTGATTTGGAAAGTCTCTTAATCGAGAAGGATTTAAAGATCCTTTATATATTGAGATACATCCCAAAGAGTATGAAAAGGTTTGATCATGAAGATATCATGAGATGCCATATACCTATTGATAGGCCAAGTGAGTGTTTGATTAAGGAATGTAGCATAGAGATTCCCGATATCAAGAGACAGACTAAACTTTTAAATCCTCTAACAAGGTCACACCTAATAGCGTGTTTGTAACCTTTAACAGGGTTGGTTCTTCACCGAGCTCACTTCAAAAGAGTGAAAATTTTGGGTTACCGGTCCCAAGTGGTTTTTCCCTTAACAAGGTTTCCACATTAAAAATCCATGTGTCAATGTGTTTATGAGTCATTACTTTAGTGTTTTGCATTACACATAACTTAACTGGATTGATCGATATACTCTAGATAATTTACTGTCTTTAGGCAAATTGATAGACTGCTATTCGGTAAACATAAAGTAGAAGATTTTACAAAGTATTTTGACTAGTAGTAATTTGATATAAGTATTTGGAGGCATTCATCTTATAGGACTGAAGATAACTAGAGGCTTAATATTATGGTACTAAGTTTTTGGGTTGAGTATTGGAATATTTTTGAGGCCACTAATTCACCCTCTCCTCTCAATTATTACTAACAATTGGTATAAGAGCTTGTGTGCTTAGAAAGGGAGTTTAACAGCTCAAGCAAAAGATCACAAGATGAACATAAGAGATGTGCCCAAGTTGAACAAAGACAACTTTGCATCATGGAAAAGCAGAATAAGACTCCACCTATTAGGTATTGGAAATGATATTGTTCAATACTTAGATACTGAATATGTGTTTCCTACAAGTCCTCACACTCTTGAGAAATTAAAAGTAAAGCATGCACATAACTGCATGATGATAGAACTTGCATCATCATTCTCTGATGCTGAGTTTGAAGATGTCAAAACTTGAACCTCTGCAAAGAAAATGTGGGATAAGTTGAAGCTTGTACATGGAGGAGATTCTAATGTACTAAGAGAAAAGACAGATAGCCTAAGAGGGAGGTTTGATGACCTAAGGATGAAAGAAGGAGAAAACATCACTCAGTATAGCTACATGATCAAAGAGGTAGTAAATGCTATCCAAGGAGTTGGAGGTGTACTTGAAGAGGAGATAGTGGTAAGCAAAATCTTAAGAACCCTATTTCCTATTTATGCTATTAGAGTTTCTGTTATTCAAGAAATGAGAGCAGTTTCAAACAATACAGTTACTCTAGATAGTCTGATTGGTAGACTTATTTCATTTTAAATGAATAACTTTGACAACAGTGTCTTATCATATATAGAATTTGCAGTCAAATATTCTCTAAAGATAAGTAACTCAAGTCATAGACATGCTGTTAGAAATGATAGTGACAGTGATAATGAGGATCAAGGACTTGATGATATTGAAGCATTAATGGCCAGAAGATTGCAGAGAGGCAAAGGTAGATACACACGTAAATTACCACTTGTATGTTTCAATTGTAAAGAGGTTGGACACTTTGCTACAAGATGCCCAAACCAAAGAAAAGATGACAGAGGAAATGACAGATCATATGAGAAGAAGTTTGATAAAGGTGATAATAGAGATTACCGAAGAAATCAACAGTCTAACAAGAGAGATACCCGAGACTACAAGGACAAAGGGAAGAAAGCTTGTTACCTAGCTGAGAATAAAGATGATGAAACTGACACCGAATCAGAAGAAGACATCGAAATGGTATTTTTAGCCATGAAGGATGATTCAAATGAAGATGAAGAAAGCTATGTATAAACTGCACTCATATCTAAAGTTAGTAAAAATGATGTCTGGATCATAGATAGTGGATGCACTCACCATATGACCGGTGATCAACAAAAGTTTGAGACTTTTGAATACTATAATGGTGGTTCAGTGAGAATGGGAAATGATACACCTTGTCCAGTTGAAGGTAAAGGAACCATAATGTTGAATAACCTGAAAAAATGTGAAAATGCCTACTGGGTAAAAGGACTGAATTATAATTTGTTAAGTGTTTCACAATTGAACAATTTAGGTCATAGAGTAGCATTTGAAAATAAGAAGACAAAGATCTACAATGAATCCGGAAGATTGATTGGTATCGGTGAGTAGACAAAAGGTAACCTTTTCTATCTTGATGACACTAACACCACTTGTTTAATGGCTAGAAACAAAGATATATGGTTGTGGCACCAAATATTGTGTCATGTGAAATTTGACAACATGATAAGGATAAACAACAAAAAGAATGTCAGAGGCTTACCGAGCATGACTAAGCCCGAGCATATTATGTGCAAGAATTGTCAAAAAGGTAAGATGACAAAGTCTAGTTTCAAGAGTAAAACCCATACATCTAATGCAATTCTAGAATTAATCTATACATATCTATGTGGACCCATGAAGACAAAGAGCTACTATGGAGACAAGTATTTTATTCTCTTTGTTGATGATTATTCTAGAATGATAACAGTCATGTTCTTAAAAGATAAATTAGAAACATTCAAGATGTTTAAATGGTATAAAGAAATGGTAGAAAAACAAAGTGAAAAGAAATTGAAATGCTTAAGTTCAGATAGAGGAGGGGAATTTACTTCAGAAGAATTCACTGACTATTGCAATGAGCATGGAATTAAAAGACATGTTTTTGCACCAAGGACACCACAACAAAATGGAATTGCTGAAAGGAGAAATAGATCAATTGTTGACTGTGCAAGAACATTGATGATTGAGAAAAGCATCACTCAAAGTTTCTGGAGGGAAGTTGTCGGTACTGCTGTCTACACATTAAATAGAGTACAATTGAAGGACACACATAAGACACCCTATGAGCTTTGGTATGGTTATACACCCAATTTAAGTTACTTTAGAATCCTTGGTAGTCAATGTTATATATTTAAGGATGATAGAAATGGAAAACTTGACTGCAAAAGTGAAGAAGATATCTTCCTAGGGTATTCAACCAAAAGCAAGGCTTATAAATGTCTTAACAAGTCATCTAACAAAATCATTGAAAGTGCAAATGTAAAAATAGATGAATTTGCAGAAAATAATGATAAGGAAAGCAAAAAGGAACCAGAGGGCTACAACAGGTTTGCTTATACAAAACCTGACACTCTAACCGAGTAATAGTATGTCGCTCCCGAGCATCAGAAAATTACACCCGAGCATCAGGCTGCAATTACCGACAATCAGGATAATCCTCAAGATGATGTTCCGAACAATGGAGATGAGAATGAAGGTGAAGAAGATGATCAAAAAGATGAACGCAGAGCTGAACCGAAACTTGCCATGTCAGAAGACATCATCCACAGAATCAAATCATAGGAGACAAAAGGGCTGGAACAAGAACAAGAAGTAAGTCACTTAACACCAGATGTTTACTTAGTGATTTTGAGCCTAAATCTGTTAACAATGCACTTGAGAATAAAGAATGGGTTAGTGCTATGAATAAAGAGATAGAAAAGATTGAGAAGAACAAAACATGGACACTAGTACCGAGACTAGATGACAAGAATGTCATCGGTACCAAATGGATATTCAGAAACAAGCTGAATGAGAATAGAGAAGTCACAAGAAATAAAGAAAGATTATTATGCAAGGGATATACACAAGAAGAATGTATTGATTATGGAGAAACCTTTGCTCCCGTTGCTAGACTAGGAGTTAGAATCTTACTTGATTGTGTTGCATTTAAAGGATTCAAGGTATACCAAATGGATGTCAAATCTGCATTCCTAAATGGAATACTAGAAGAAGAGGTATACATTGAACAACCAAAAGGGTTTGTTGATCCACACAAGAGAAACATGGTATGTATACTATATAAAGCTTTGTATGAATTAAAACAAGCATCGAGAGCCTGGTATGAAATACTTCACTCATATCTCATTAGCATAAATTTTTTTAGAACAAGTGAAAATAACAATCTGTACTGAAAAGAAGATATCGATGGTAATATTCTGATTGCTGAAATTTTTGTTGATGATGTCATTTTTGGGGGAAATGAATTGTTATGCAAATCCTTTGCTAATGAAATGAGCAAGGAATTTAAAAATGTCTATGTTTGGAGAGATCAAATTCTTTCTTGGTCTACAGATTCTTCAACAAGATGCAGACATATACATCACTCAGTCCAAATACATCAAGGAAGTGCTGAAGATATTCAAGATGGAAGATTCCAAACCAGTTGGAACACCTATGGCTACCGGATGTAAGCTGACAAAATAAGACAAATCTAATGAGGAAAATCAGACCTTATATAGATCAATGATTGGCAAACTGATTTATGTTGTTCACATAAGACCAAATATAGGACACACAGTTGGAATAGTTTCAATATTCTCTACTAATCCCAAAGAATCACATATGACTATTGTCAAGAGAATTATGAGATATCTGAAAAACACCGACTATGGCTTATGGTACAAAAGAGAAGGAAAATTTTTGCTACAAGTCTATACAAATCCTGATTGGGCTAGTAACATTGATGACTTAAAAAGAACAACTGGAGGAGCATTTTTCATGGGTGAAAGACTTGTCACATGGATTAGCAAGAAGCAAGGATGCATCTCTCAGTCAACTTCAGAAGCAGAGTATGTGGCTACTACTGAAAATTGCTCAAATATTGCATGGATCAAACAATTGCTGGAATATGTGAATATGAAGATTCTTGAACCAGTAATTATCTACTGTGATAATACCAATGCAATTAACATATCTAAAAATCCAATCATGCATGCTAATACTAAGCATATTGCTATCAAGTATCACTATCTAAGAGAACAAGTACAAGAAAAGGAAGTGACACTAGAATATCTTCAATCAAAGGAAAAATTAGCTGATATATTCACCAAGCCATTATCGAAGGATACATTTGAGTACCTGAGCCAGAGACTAGGGGTTCAACCCTTGTCTATCAGTCAATAATCTAACTAGGAGAATGCATCAGCCTATACCAAATCTGAAGATCAGTCATGTTGACGCAAACACTGAGATGGACAGCAACAGATACATCTGTACATAGCAAGGTACAAATATGCACCGAGAATCAGAACATTGTATTGATGATGGATAGGCAAATTTAAGGAATATATTATGCAAAAGGATGGAACATGATATAGATGATTATTTTTGTTTGGCATTGTTGTCAAAGGGAGAGAATTATCTCATTATCATTAAGGAGAGATTTGCATTATCAAAGGGAGAGATGATTCCATATCATATAAGGGAAAAGAGGATCTCATTATGATACAGGGAAAATATTATATCATTATCCATGAAGAGAAGTTTATGAAAATCAAAAGAAAGAGTTAATCAATATTCTAAGGGAGAGAAATTGATTACATATGAAATAACCATCTAAGGGAGAGAAGTAACAAAGGGAGAGAATTCAGACAAAGAGAAAGATTGCTGTCAAAAGAAAAATAGATTATCAAGAAGAGAAATAGTCAAGGAAAAGCACATATCAGAATAGAGACATCAGATGATATATATATCCAGAAAAGAGATTGAATATTGAAGACAATCATTCTACAAGAATCAAATCCAAGCTATTTTTTTGAGCTTACCGAGAGCCAGACATTTGTAATAGTTACATTAGGAAAGCTTGATGAAACTGTATATTTCATATTGTATTAGTAATAGTATAGTATGATAATGTAGTATGTTGCCATCAATGTCAAAGGGAGAGATTGATGACATGTAACTGATTGAATGTTTGAAGATGTTAAGTTGATCACCAAAATGCAGAAGGATAATGCAAGACATTAAATCAGTTAATGGATTGTATTGTCATTGATGTAAACTTGATATAATCTAATCAGTTATAATCATAGTGTCAAAGACTTTAGAGAATCAAAGAGATAAAGATTATGCTTTCAGTAATGCATAAAAGACAAGCATTCACAATATGACTTCAAACACCGACAGTCAGTGGACACCGACAGACAAAGATTACCAAAATTCAAGTCATAGTGATGCCCGAGAAAAAACACCGATGAGAATTACTAACGAGCAGAACCACAAGCATAAATGACGACCATAAACATAGTGTAAACCAACGGAGAAGCCTGAGGAGAACTGGAGTGTTGACCAAAGCTATCAAATATTTAAACACCAAAATTAACTTGAGTTCAAAAATGACAAAATATCTAGCTGGCAGAGCTAAATATAGACTTAACTGGTAGTTATCTTTGTTTTCATCGACAAGATAAATCCAAAGATAATTAATGGATTTAAAGTTGTTTTGTCCAGTTGGCAAGAAGATCTCAGCGAGATAAAACATGAGTTTTGATTTAAATCTAATTGGCAAGAATTGTGGATCATGCCAAGATCAAGAAAATCAAGAACCTAACAATGGTTATATCATGTCTATAAAGAGACAACTCAATTCATTATGAATTGTGGTGGGTGAATGAATGAAAAAAGATGCTGAAGAGAAACTGATGAAGAGAAACTTCATACAGTCCTGATCAACAAGCTGAGAAAAGAGCTAAATTTTTCTGTGGACACCGAGCAACAGAGCACAACATCACCGAGCATAATCAAAGTGGATCAAAGGTATAAACTGAGATATATTAATCAGAATAGTATTATGAGATTATAATAGATCTGAAAATCTGCAAGTATAAGTTGTATATGTGAACAGAACATACTATTTCATTTTAACCATTGATTCAGAAAGTCTCTTAACCAAGCAGGATTTAAATATCCTTTATATATTGAGATACATCCCAAGAAGTATCAAAATGTTTGATCATGAAGATAGCATGAGATGCTAGATACCTATTGACATGCCAAATGAGTGTTTGATCAAGGAAGGTAGCATAGAGATGCCTAATATCAAGTGGCAGACTAAACTTTTAAATCCTCTAACAAGGTCACACCTAACAGTGTGTTTGTAACCTTTAACAGGGTTGGCTCTTCACCGAGTTCACTTTAGAAAAGTGAAAATTTTGGGTTACCGGTCCCAAGTGATTTTTCCCTTAACAGGGTTTCCACGTTAAAAATACATGTGTCAATGTGTTTATGAGTCATTACTTTAGTGTTTTGCATTACACATAACTTAATTGGATTGAGTGGTATACTCTAGATAATTTACTATCTTTAGGTAAATTAACAGACTGCTATTCGGTAAACATAAAGTAGAAGGTTTTACAAAGCATTCTGAGTAGTAGTAATTTGATATAAGTATTTGGAGGCATTCATCTTATAGGACTGAAGATAACTAGAGGCTTAATATTATGGTACTAAGTTTTTGGGTTGAGTATTGGAATATTTTTGAGGCCACTGATTCACCCCCCTCTCAGTTATTACTAACAGAATATATGCCCTAATATCTTCTACGTGCAAAATGCCATATGGTGTCTGGGAAAATGCTCCTTCAAGGTCGTCTTCACAATAATTGAAAGGATGTTTCTTAAACTTGTATCTAGGTCGATCTACAACATCATATATCAAAGGTGCATCTATAGCTTTTGTAGATGTAAATACCTTTTACACCCTGAATTCTAAGTTTTCGCTTCGATCGATCATGCAAAGTAGTTGCTAGATAGTCTGAATCTATCTACTCTGATTTAGGTCGCTGCTCATGAAATAGTAAGGAAATAGATAACCATTAGGTTCTTTATACATCGTTAAGTGTTAAAAACTCACATTACCCAATACTATCTAGTCAGTCATAAATCTCACGATCACAAAATATGTATTGTCCGATGTTGCACTCTTAGAGATTATAAGTTCCATGATGTCGGTCAATATCATACCTAAGCTCGCTAGACCTTAATCCATATAATCAGGGGAAGGATAAATTAAGTTGTGCTCATCCAATGCTCCCCCTAAGGCCATGCTCAGCCAATTAGGTTGATTCTTCTTTTCTAGCATCAGACGAAGATCCAATAGCATATATTGTCTCTTCCTGAACCAATACATCATTAGACTCTTTGACTCTCCATACTTTACCACTTCTGCTATCTTCTGCTTTCCTGAAACAATTGTCAAAATCACTCTTGTATTATGCCATACTCTTACCAGTATTACTGTTATTCCTGTTTGTATCCATAGGAGGTGGTGCTCTTTTTTTGTTTACTCCATTATACCTGCAAAACTTTGCTATATGACCTGGATTGTTACATTTGTAGCATATAGGAGGTTTACTGTACTGATTAACTTGCAATTTAAAATTTCTTGCAATGTGTCCAAGGTTGTTGCATTTGTAACATGTGATTTTAGTTGTTGATCTCCTCTATTTTTGTCTTGTCTATATCTAGTTTGATCAGGTTTCCTGCATTCTTCTTTCTTGTGCCCATATGCATTGCAATTAAAAAAATAACCAAAAAAATTTGTGAAAGGGGTATTACCTCTGCAATCTCTGTTCATGTGTCCAAACTTGTTACATCCAAAACATCTACCTCTAAAAGGTCTAATCTATTCTTTAGGTTCTTGAAGAATAGGCTTTTTTTGCATCAATCTTCGCATCAGATTTTTCTTCTTGATTCTTAGAGCATTCAACTTCATTGAAGCCAATACCAGTCATATCACCTTTAGGTATCTATCTGTCTCTTTGTTCATCAATCAAGTCCCTGCTCATGTGAAGTTTCTCAATGTTTTTCTTTGTCTCAACAAGTTCACCTTTTATGATCTGATTATATTTCTCCAATTCTAGATACTTGTTCTTGTAATGGTCAAGGTCAATCTTCATTTGTCCCATCAGAGTATTAGCATCTTTCAAAGCTTCTTCAGTATTGATCTTAGCATTCTTTTCTTGTTGAATCTCTTTAGCCATCATTTCATTATAAAGCATTAAAGTATCATTCTCTTGTTCAAGTTGCTTTATCTGATCTGAATTATCATTGTCTGAATCTTCTCTTATCTGAACCATAAGATTATGTCTCTAATTTTTGGAAAGTTCAAGTTGATCCTTAAGTTTCTTGATGAATCCATCAACTCTCATTAATTTGAATCTCAAGTCACCATTTTCTATTTTTTCTTTATCAAGGTCTTCAAGTGCTGCTTCAAAGTTTTCTTGTAAAATTTTTGAATCCATTCTAATCTCCCTTAAGCTGTTAGACTTTCTCTCCAAGGGCCAATAGCTCTGATACCAATTGTTAGGATTAAGTAATACTGAGACGGGGGGGGGGGTGA
>MU228384.1:5028063-5039436 GCA_018584345.1 Thuja plicata | reverse complement strand
TTCAAAAAGGCAACTCATAATTAGCTCTTCAGTTAACCAAACTCTATCTCCTCTTTACCAAATAAAGAGGTGGAGTTTACTGAGGACCTCTCCTGTTCCTTTTGATCTCAACTGTTCATCTCCCCATTTCTGGGATTGATCTCAACCGTTCATATCATCACCAAATCCTATATAATAAACCCTTCACAACCATTTTAAGGGTCCAAGATTTCAAGCTCTCGTGCGCCATTACTCCGTTAGTTTGGTTCTAGCATTCAAGCCATCTTGCGACCACACACACACATTTCAATTATGAAATTCTCGACGCTTCTCAAGTCATAGACGCTACCCCGCCAATACTGAGCATCAAGAACAATGTTTCAAAAGGAGTAGAGAGAAATAATACAAGCTTCAAGCATCGTGGGGTTTGCATTTATTTGTCTTCCTTTCTCTTGCTTGTACATTTTATTGATCACGTTTCTAGTATTCGTTTAGTAGTCATTATATACTTGATTTGCATTCATTTGTGAAACATTGGCTACTAACCCTCGCCTTTGGAAAGTTGTGGGAATCGAAGAGAGAGACGTACATTTCCTTTCATAGTTACCTGAATTCTACCATACAACAAGTCATGGGCTACATGTCTTATTGACATCTCGGTAGTATGTGTGTGTGTGTGTGTATTTATATATATTGATATGTATCTATACAGGTATATGCATACATATTTACATACCCTTATGAGGTTTATAAACCCTCACTATTTTACATCCTTATTGTTTTACGATCTTGGTTTGATACAACCTTGATAAACACACACGCACACACACACACACAAATGTACATGTTTATGTATGTGCACCTATACATAATCATAAATATATATGATGTAGGAGCATCCTCGGGTCGTTGGCAATCTTGCAACACCCCAAAAATATATCCTTTCAATTTTGTTCTTGTTTTCTAGTTTATGTGTTTTTACGGAGTTCTTTGGTTTTGAATCATTAGATGTTGTGAACTTTAGGACTGGTTTTGGACATTATGTTTTACTTATATCTGGGTTTGCACTTCATTTGTTTACTTGACTTTGGAGATATTAAGGATTCATGGCCAGATCTATGTGGTCTTTATGTTCTAATGGTCAGATGGAGTTTTTCGGTCTTGCGAAGTAAATCCCGATCAACGAAGCTCAGTGGCTCATATCTCGATGTTCTTGGATCTTTGGTTGACGTCTATCTTGGATTGCGCATTATTTGTACATCTTGGAATTAAGATATTATGATTTGGCTCATGACCTGTATTGTACACGTTATATTTTCATGTCTTGGAAAATGTAATTGTTATGGCTGACATATGTGTTGCAAAGGCTCTATATATTGAGGCTTTTGATCTTTGTTTAGGGGCATTTATCAGGAAAATAATATTGGAGGCTAGCATTAGGGTTTAGTTGTAATTTTTGTTGTAATCAGGCATGTATGCTGAAAGTTTGTAAGCTACATGTTACAGGCCAATATGATGTAAATATATGATTATGTGATAATGTCAAGATCTATTGTAGCATCTTGATTGTCTTTTCTTTTTTTTGAGTTGGTTGTTTCCAATGTGTTGACTCTTGTTACATTGTTAGACCATCTCCATTGGGGAAACTCCTGCCATGACTACGTTAATGTATTTGTATATGTAACTTTGTAGGGGCAGGGGGCCAAATGTGCACACCCTAACTTCAAAGGTCCACAATATAATATTTTAGAAGAATATTTTTTCTAATGCAATCTCCCAATATGATTATTTGGCTAAGGTGTCAAAAATCTGAAGAAGCACCCACAGAGTTAAAGAACATTATAGGTTTAGATTATAGAAAATGTTTAAACATTTTCTATAAAAAATAAGTTGAAATCGTCATATATTTAAATTGGTTCAAATTTGTGTGTATTGCATATGCATTTATATATGTACATGTGTATATGTGTCTTTATGTATTTATATGTGTGTTTGTGTACGGAGGTATGTACGTACATACATACATATGTATGTATGTATCTATTTATATGTATGAACAAGACCAATTTAAATATTTTTAAATTCTTTTTAACTATTTTGTTGTCTTAAGGAAATGTTTTTTCTATTGTTTAATTGATGTTCATTTCCTTCTTTGTTTTCTAAACCACTTCTTAACACACTCCACGACATCTCGAGAGATTTTGAGGCAATTTTACTTGGACTAGGCTGACTTGGTTGACCTTGTCGTGTACTAGGTTGATCTGCTCGACCTTCTCCTGGACTAGGTTGGTCAAGTCAACCTTGTCCTAGTGTTTTGTGCCTAAAATTGGCCCGGAGCTCAATAACGAGATTTTCTTCCATGGTTTGAAATTATAGTCGGCCTTGACAAAATATGGGCCCTGAAATATGTATAAAAGTAGACCTCTTCCTCTCATTTTCATATCTACATCTACATCATCTATTAATGTGTAAATTATTATCACCCATAGTGCATTCAAGAGATCCAAGTGAAAATAATCATCCATTGGTAAAGGCATCCATTATCAAGAATTCAAGTGCAAGGAAGCCATTAAGCATTTTCAAGTCTTCATTCCATCATTTTCATCATGTATCCAAATATTTTTCTTTCATAGATCTATCTTCTCTCCCCCATTGGAGGTCAAGTAAAGGAGTTTGCAATCAAGGAGGGAGATCTAAATTCATCTATCTTCTCTCTCTTCCTCAATCCAATATTGTGGCGAATTACAACATATACTACATAAGGTTTACTAAAAAAATTGAAATCAATAATGCTTAATAATACATTATAAGCCAATTAGTAAAGTCACTTAAAATAAGATATGAATTGATTTATTATGTTGAAATGCTAGCAAAATCATTTTAACAACCATAAGAAATAATAAATAATGAGGTAATCATGTTGCATTGATCATTTCGAACTTTGCTTGTTACTTAGCAGGGAATAGTATGTATGAATGTGTGTAACTTATTTTTATTTAAATAAATGAAAATATGGGTATCACAATATGATATGATTTTGATTATTGATACACATTGAACCAAAAGTGAACATGATTTCCAAATATAATCTACTAATTTATTGCTTTAGAATAATTAAGAATAATTTTCAGATAATGTAGGAGAACCATTAATAGTATATTTCTTAATAGCAAGTTGAAAATACATCATTAATTTTGAAGGCATTTGAGTTTGATTTATTCTACTTTTCTCTTGGAAAGTTGTTTCCCGCTTTTCATTTTTTCATAGTGGTCATATGTGAATGGTGGCATTATTCTCAAGCCTTCTAGAGACTTTACACTAGATACAACCACAACTGTCAATCTTTCTCTTTCTCTTGGGCCTATATCAGCTGTCTTTTGAAATAATTATTCCATGAGATTTATGAATTGTCAATGCCCATGCCAACCTTAATGGTAATTGAAAGGTTCTACCCCAATGTACTGGTTCTATTGGAACTATTTTTGGATGGTGGTCATTATATGGTATTCCAAAATAATTATCAAATTCAACAGTGACATATGTTGGTGGTTGAGGTGGAGCAGTTCCTAGTTTGTACACAATATTCTAGATATATCCCAATGCTCCATTGACAGGACCAGCTTCTATCTATAGATTTGTAATCAAAATCACCCTTGAATCCTTACTGAATAATAACTCTAGATGAATTTCTTTAGTTGACAAATCTTCAATTGTATTATCATTTCTCGACTTAGTCGCAAGACTGTGTGCAACAGGATGCCTCAAAGAATACAACATCCTCATGTTATGGTATGAACATTGTCATTTGTTGAGAACAAATGCACTGTCTTGTCAAGCTCATCATTTCTTGCAGGATCTAACCTTATAGGGGTTCTCATCATAAGCAAGTTCCAGTCATCTATTTTTGGATTTGCATCTCTCAGATTTGTCAAAAGCTGACGAAATCTTTGTTGTTGGATGTTTTCCCCATCTTGCCTAAACATTTTATCTAATGTAACCAATGTTTTGAATTCTTGCCATAGTAAATTTGCCCACATGTTTCTATCATATGTCGGTTTATCATTGACTTGAGGTAATGGACCCAGATCACCAAACAAAATAATAGATATACCTGAAAGAAAGTTACAAAAAAGATTTTTAGACCATCTACGGATATCATATGAAGGTATTGTATATGAGTTATATTAATAAATATTATAGCACATAAATAAAATCATTACCAAGACTGAAAGGTATATCTACAAAGCTTATGTCAACACTTTGTGGGAATGCTTTTCTGAGTCACCAATCTATATTTTCCTGCAAGTTTTGACCAATGAATCTCATTTCATCAATCAAAATATATTTGATACGTGACATTTTTTTCTCAAAAACTTGTAAGTTGCGTCCCTTCTTGCTGAGAAAAAACTTTAATCGGTATTCGCAACTTTGAATGAATTGTAGAGGCTCCTATATTGAAAGCTACAACTCCATTTGGTGCAAGTAATGGAAGCAGAGAAGGACTTGACATTATTGTCATCTGAAGAGATTGATTGATGGCACCAATTAGATAAGACTTTCATGTTCCTGCAGTTCCTTGAATTATCATAAATAAAGGCATTCCGACTTGATTACTATGGTAGTGTGTCATAATAATACTGATTGCCTTTTATTGCTTCTCACCGAGAGTTGTAAAGTTGATGCATTCTGGGATGTCATCATACATGAGACATCCACATTTCTTCATTTCACCTATCAAATTGATTGCTCTGGTTGTATTCTCTTCACTTTGATATTTGCTACACCAATTTTTATTTCTATCAAAATCTCTTCTTCCCAACATGTTTGTTTTGGAAACTTGCATAGGCTGACCAGGATGTAGCCTGGATATGATTTCCCATTCATGCTCTATGGTATTTTCCTGAATACCTCCATTATATTTCATTTCAGAATCACTACTAGGTTCATCATCTTCTGTAGGTGTTGCTCTTTGAACATGCCAAGGATTATAATTGAGTGACTCCCTATTTTCTACTATAGTATCATTATCATGACCAATGTCCCTTTCAATTTTACGAAAAGGTTTTTATATTAACAACTCAGATAAACAATACTCCAACCATTTACTTGAATCACGTGGAGGAATGGATAGAAACCTAGGGAAAACTCTGATAATAGTTGTTGTTTGCCCCCATTTTTTATCTCCTCTTTTTCTAGGGTTGTATATCTAGGATCTTGTTGCACCAATCAATGTGATACCTTCCATACAAAGTGGTCTTGTTTTATAGTCGTCTACAAAATATTTTGTGTGTTCTTCATCATGTTCCTTATTATTTACCGTTACAGGTTTGAAAACTTCACGTGATACATTTAGATTAACAAACCTTTTGCTACTCTCCACCAATGGAAGTTCTAACAACATGACATATTTCCTGAGCTCCAATTTATCTTTCTATAACTATTTCTATGAGAAGCTTTCTGTATGCTTGTGCAACTGAATTATCATGATTTTCTAGGTTTGACAGGCGCATCAACATTTCTTGATAGGTTTTCGAGCTTCTCTCATCTTTTGTTGCATACTTTTCAATGTATTTGATAACTGCGTGTTTAAAAAGAGCTGGTTTTCAATCTATATTTTCCCTCCATAATTGCCTTATGTGTCGATTATATGAATTCACTCTATCATCATTTCTTGTTGGTTCAAATTTTCTTTCATCTGATTCTATATCCTCATATAACTTGGATCCCCCCAAATTCAATGGCCAAGGAGTATTTTACCTAAAACAATGACAAAAAAGTATCTCATTTGATTAGCTTGTCTAAGTAGTTGATATACAATATTCATATAGAACTATTACCTGATGAAACAATTACTTGCAAACCATTCTTCCCTTTTTTTTATATAGGCATACACCCTCCTTGCAGATTGTGTTTTGTTCCACACAGTTGACTATCTCTTCATAGTCATGGTCGTTATCCATCTGTGCTAGTTGTGCAATATTTTTGAGACATGGATGTTGATCAAAATTTTGGAATGCCTAAAAACGGTTGTAGTTAATATATTATATTAAATACATGATAGTATACATATTGTAAACTTTATCTAATATTGATATATATGGTCAAATTAATTTAAACATACTTGGATATTTCTTTGATGAGGATCATGTCTAGGATTCTATGCAAGAATAATGGAATGAAAATATATCTCAACAGATTTTTGTTCCTCTTCATTTGACTAGTAAATAGTGTCCATATTAGAAGATCCTTTGAGCCATATGAAGCCACACACATAAGGTGAACCCCTATGTTGCCACTCATATCTACACCAAAAGTCTTTGACTTTCATTCCTTTTTGAAGTATTTCCTTTCTGAACATTGTATGCCTTAAATGCATGTAATGTGCAACTATATGAAGATAGTTTATTACATTTTGTCTTCTCCATTTTTGAGCCTCTCATGGATCATTTGGTGGTGTTCTTTCCATTAGCGCATGCAAATCAAGCCACTACATATCGGCTACACTTAATGTGAAGAAAATTGTAGGAGTGCCAATTTGGTGAAGCAGGTCTATTATTTATGCTTTACATTTATCCCAATATGATCTCGTGCCTCTCATAGATGTTCCAAACCGCATTAAATTATCTTCCCAATTATTATGTGGCATATTTTCCATATGTTCATGTAGCTCATTGATGGTAATTGACGTATCCTGAAAACTTTTTTTTACAAATACAGTTGATGAATTGTGTGCACGATGTCTCATTATCATGTTCATTATGAAATATCTAAACCTTGAATGTTTACCAAAATGATCATCCCTATACCGTAATAAAAAATTCACAAATTCATGTAGATGAACTCGCCTCATTCTTGGCTCTAACCAATCACATATTCCATCAGGAAACAATGTTGGAAATGCCATATCCAACAATCTAGATGTTACATATCCGTTGATAGGTGATGCACCTATAGCTGGTCTTTTAATTAGTGCAGATTGAATTGTATCAGAATTATTAACCCATAAATGGATTAATTTCATTTCTCTTTGATCATTAGGTGGTCTAGAAGCCATAGATGTTGTGTACTAAATTATATAACCTTCATCTGTCTCTGTGACTGGACCCACAAATATGGCAACTTTGCATCATAATCAAATTCCATGTGCATTGTCTTCAAACTTTTAAAAACATTCTCATTAGAATTTATTGGCAAATCATTGAGAGTAGTTTCATCAATTCTAACATATGCGTAAAACTTGTCATGCTCTACTTTATATTTCAATGTTTTATACACACGATCCCTATTTACAGTAAAGTTATAACATGTGCCATGTTGATCTCTTCTACAAATAATAATGATTGGCAAATGCTCAATTGTATGTGGAAAAAATTTTGATGTGTTCTACATGTTGTGGAAAACTTATAGCTTGTCCTTTGTACTTATATTGAACACCAGTTGCATGTGTAACTTGTAGTATAGGACTAACACGTACAATCAACATCTCTTCAACCTGAGTCAAATTTACAAGCTCTTCTGGTTGAGGGTCAGGATCCATATTGTTTGTATATAAAAACCTATGATTGTCTCTCTCTTGTCGACACATGTTGCATATAAGACCTTTAGAGTTGTGATATACTTTCATTCCAAGATAAGATTCTTGACAAACATAGCACATATGTGGAGCCTTTAGACTATCTAACTGAAGCCTATACTACATTTGGAATCTCCTAAATTTAGACCGAAGCAAACCTTTTGGGTTTGGCATGTTTTCTATAACTTACCTTCCACATCTACATTCATTTCTAATTGGGTCCCATGTTGTGGTGTTTTTGAAACACGTTCTATGGATGTTGAATTTTAATTTTCATCATTTAACTAAATGTTTGTATTAGGTGGATGGTTATATCTCTTACTTGGTTGGGGATCACCTTGTTTCCCTTCATATGTTTCTTCACTTTGAAGAGGAGGGAGTTGTTAAGAAATTCGATGGCGATTGTTTCTCTCTACATTTGTTTCAACTCTATTTTTAATTTCTAACTCTTGCATTGTTACTTATGCCCTTCTTCTATTAGGCCTTTGTCTATCAACTTCATTCTGTCTTATTCTCTTCTCTTCTCTTTGACTTTCTGTCATTTGTTGTTGTTGACGTCTATGATACTTTCTTTGATATTGTCTATTATATTCGCTTTAATATTGTCTTCTCTGTTCCTCTGATTCAAAGTTCAATCTTGTCTCACTATAGCTACTATGAAATAACGGTAAAGCTAGAAATGTAAATTGAGTTCATACATTTAGTATCTAACAATACTGTATTCTTTAGGAAGAATGAGTGTTCAATATTAATTTGTATAACTGTATATATACGTGTACTGACATTGTCTTCCACATAAGAATTTAAATACACTAAAAAGTTATATATTCATTTCTATATATATATTTATAAATTTGAAAAAGTATAAATGGTTGCATTGCTTTGGAGATAACGAAAAATATGTTAAAAAAATATTTTCTTATAACAACAATTGAAGACAATGAGAGCAAAAAATTATAGAAATGTATGGAGACAGTGATAACCAAAATATTGTAACAACAGGAAAATGGATATTTTCTAAAAACAATGATTACATAGACACAGTGAGATCAATTTAGTTTTATGATATTGTCTAAAATGTCATCTAGAGAAAAGCAAAAGTATTGATCTCTCATTTAGAATAATAACCCACACCCAAAAACATGTGATCCCCCTCTGAGAGGTAGTGGATCTCAAGACAAAAAGTAATACACAAATACTCAATCCCATCATGTTGTTCTCCATTCACCTCTTATCCATTCTTGCCCTGGACATAATTTGGATCGTGAATACGCTTTCAGAGTATGACTTTCAGGGAAGTATATTTCAAAACATTCTTCACGACTGAGAGGTGAAATAAATCTAACGACTGTCACACCCTTCCACCAACAGTCACTATCCCATGCTTCAACAGAAAACCCAAGTGGTATTGTTAACCCTATATAGACCCAAATTTAAAAATTCAAATTTCAGGTCCCCTCCATGTCAATTCTTGCTCAAGGTGAATATTTGATATGTTATACATATGTTTAGCACCTCATTGGACTAATTCCAGATTGGTTCAAGTAGTTCAATCAGGTTCAAAAGGTTCGTCGAGTTCAAACATGATCAAGTTCGGAGGCCCTTTTCAGTGGTTCAATATGGTACAATTGGTGTAGACAGGTTTACAAGTTCAATATAACAATTCAATTCATCGATAATATTTTCAGAGGTTAAATGTACACAGTTCCAAAACTCAAAGGGGTAGATTTATTGGTTCATAAGTGAGATCATAATGGTCCAGCCAAATGCAAAGAATCCCCAAAACTCATTTAGACTTTAATTCAAGAGTCTAGTTATTACTAAAAGGTGAAAGTTTAAAGTTGTAAATGTTTAATGCATCAGATTTAGATACACCGAGCATTGATTCCATTATCAAGATCTGATGAAGTGGTGAGGAATTCAAAGCAATAGAGAAAGGTGACAAGAATCGGGCCCCAAGTGGAGAATCTTAGTTTGAATCAGATCTGAGTCCATTAGTGTGCATTGTGTCTGCATTACTCAACCCGTACATGTAAAAGCTCAGTTGGATCTCCAAAGTGGCTTGCTATTTGACTTGTGGCATCAATGTCATTTTGGATTGTGACATGTTGAATTAGAAAAATTAATTAGAGCATTGCATTTGTCATAATCGGCAGGTTAGCTTGAGTGAAAATACGATTTTTCATGTGTTTAAAATGAACCATGCACTCAGATAACGTGTCATGAATTCATGGAAAACTCACAGGTGGATGTGGAGCATTGCCCATGGATGGATCAGGTCTCTTGTGTAGTTTCATAACTCCAATACATGGTACCTCAAGATCACTGTGGGATTAATACAAACTGTTCAACAAAATATTGATTGGCAGACAATACTGGTAAGGTAAACAAAGTGGATGTGCGATCATGAATGCAAGGAATTTGTGGTTCATAGACCCGATGCGGAACAACAGTTTCAATAACATCATTACCTGAGCTCGACTTCCAGGCCACTCACAGTTTAACAGGTTGTATACCATTCGAGCACAATGTTGGGATTGATATGGGAAAGGTCAAATGAAACAAAGGCTATGAGGTCCCATTGCACGGTCGAGCTCATCTAACCACTCCAAGTTGTTGAGCACTGTCGACTATATCATAGACACATTGCTATCTAGTGTGTTATGGTGAACACCAAGTGTCCCATTACATTGTAGTTTGACATAGTAAAGGCCATGGGCATCTACAAATGTTCGCACAGAGTGATGAGACAAAAGGAGTTTAGATGAAGCCTGAGGAAACAAGGGGGCAGAATGTACATTCCTGAAGGTGACGTCAAAGGTGAACTCAAGCGTTCAACCACTTCCATTCAAATATGTCCGCACCTTATTATGGTGAAGATGCGAAGCGCAATCCAGAACAGGGGTCGATTATGGTGACAGTGGTTAAAATCCATGTGTCAAACATTGAAGAAGATGAGTAGCATTATGGGGAAGTTTGCAAATTGTTTGACATATTGTCAATATCTGAACCTGACTCTCTGCCCACGTGGTCATCTCACAATCCTCCATTACCAAACGAGTGTCTTCATAAGATGGCAGGGAACAACCATATGTCAATGCAATGAGGTCGAGAGACATAGTCACTATCTCCTCCACGCAGACTCACTCCTAAATTAGAATGGCGGGTGGAAAGCTAACTCATGTATCCCGAGCATAGAGTCAAGATGACAACCCCACACATGTCACTCCAACCAGATAGATACCCTTGCGGAAAAGACAAGGTCTTACTACGCCATGGTCATGAATCAATGCTTTTGGTCGCACTGGGACTTCCCAGACATGTGAACATCGAGAGGAATTCAGATGCACATCTACATAATTTACAGTTTCGATAACATTGTGTCACGATCGGTTTTGCGACCTTCTTATTATGCGGATCATTCAGTCGGACTTGGATGAATCGACATGTCTGGGTAACTATGAAAAATGGTTAATTTTCTTTGTATATTTAAAATGAGATGGCAAAATTGGCAAATGTTGTAATTTTCAATTGATTATTAAATTTTGGAAATATATTTATCATGTGAATGACTGATGAAAGTTTTTTCTTGTCGAGTGTTTGAGTGGTTGCAGGTCGGAGGACAGGGGTGTGGTCGAGGAGAGAGATCTAGCTCCCCACCTAGTGTCGGATTCGGATGCTGTGATTTATAAATATATATATATATTTGCAAATTATTGTTTTTTATATTTTCTAAATGGAAAATGAGATTATGATTAAGCTAGTCTTATAAATGTTGGGAATTAGAATTAACCAAAATTATGATTAAATGAAGTGTACTT
>MU228384.1:4982331-5018351 GCA_018584345.1 Thuja plicata | reverse complement strand
ATGTCTGAGATAATTGAGGGAGATCATGAAATCTGTGCAATACATTTCAAACTGTATATTGTTTAAGTCGAGTTTTTAGTTGTACTCATAAGGTGCATTTTACAGTATTACTGTCTATTGTTATCTGTTGTCCATTTAAGAGTAGATTACTTAATCTGGTCTGGAATGCGATTTTATGACTATATACTGTCTGATTTTTTTTATGTATTGTTAAACTGGAAAACCATACAGTAAAACAGAGCCAACTGTGTTAATCTTTCCAGTAGTAGTATAGTTTTATAGAATTAAATAAAAATCTTGCTATGATTGATGTATTTATTGAATTAGTTTTCTGAGGTGCTGTTATTTTCTGATTTATGTGGAATCGGGAATGTATCAACTAGAATGGAAGTTGTGCCGAATGTAGAGATCAAGGAAGGGTAAAACTTTGTTTTTGCCTGCCAGTTCAGATCTGGAATAAAATACTTTGGCCAAAGTAGAAAATTGCATAAGTTCTTATTGATTATGCTTGGTTAACTTCACCCATTGCTACATCCGATGTATAGAACCTACTGTAGGCATATGAGCTTGTAGGTTAAGTACACGGCTGCGCTAAGACCATCTGAATCTGCTAGTAGCGAGAAGCTAGGCCTCTTGTGCAGGGACGGGGCGTTCTTCGTGTCAGGAAGAACCCCGGGGAAGCTCATCACTTCCGGATTTGACCAGTCCACGGTTGGGCGGTAAAAGCGCCTGGACCCACCTCTGTTCTCGAGGAAGCGTAAGGGACTCAGTCCGAGGCTCAGGAGACAGAACCTGATGAGTTGATACTTCTAGTGTTAATTTCTTCTCTTCTTTCTCTATTTTCATGTTGTACTTTATCTAGTGATCGACAAGCTGGTCGACACTTCTAGATGTAATAACTTTGTTGTAACAATGAAATTTGTATATGTGATTCATATATCCGACAAGTTGGTCGGCATGAAATTGTATGTATTTGGTTTAAAAGACTTAATGTACACTCGACAAGTTGGTCGCTTGTATGATCCTCTTTGATGTAATACGTGATAAATGTATTGAATTGTCGATCTTGTCTTCGACTTTTTGACTTTCGACTTGTTATGCTTAAAAGCTTATGTGGCATACTTGAGAGTTTTTCAGTCTTTACACATTGGTGACTGCGCAAACTCAACCTCTACAGTCGAGGACCAAGTCACTGTCTGAGTTCGAATGAGATGAATATGAGCTTCAGGTTAAAGCATCATTGGAAGGGGAATGTAATTAAATTTGTATCTACAGCCTGGTGACACCTTCGAATGATTACACCCGAATACTCTATTTTTCTTTTAACAACATGCAAAGGAACGTAATTGCACGATGGTGTGATTGAGCACACAGTTTGATCAGAGATACTCTTCTATTATATGGAGCCACAATTCCAGCAGAGCTATGGAGCTAAATGCACCTCTTCTCACTAATTTGATTCTTCTTTCCCCACAAGAATCAAATTGCCCCGACAGGCCCGATAAGCCTCTTTCTGATTTTTCAACAATATATAATACATCAAACCCGATAAATAAATTGCAACTTTAATAACATATGTTATAAAGTTGTAGTGTTTGATTATTACAAAGGATTTAAAATATTATGTTGTCAGATAATGGGAACATAAGGAGAAAAGAAAAAAATGCAATTTCAAGAATCAGTTACAATAACTGAAAAACATCACCAAGGGAAAGGGGATAAAAGTGAAGAGCAGTGAAAGGCTCGGGGTTCAGATTTTGGGTAAAACTTTGGTGGACTGTGTATTTTGTTTCCGTTTGTTTTTGCATGGAGAAGATAGAGTATTTTGAATTTGAAGTTGCAATATTGTAAGTGAGAAGAAAAAAGATATGTGTTGTCTTTATGTTTATTGAAAGAAGAAAGATTGTTGTATATCATATCTATGAATTTGGGCAGTTGTCTTTCAAATGAATTAAGTGTGTGAATTTAGTCAATTATCTCTAAATTTTATTCTGCTTTACTTGTTCATATGCATGTTTGTTGTCAGGCCTAGGCCTGTGAACCTTGGTCACATTGTATTTCAAATTGAATATTGTGTCCTCTTCTCTGCATTCATTGTTACGTTAAGTTCAATGGATGTACTTTGTGTCATTTATCTTATTTTTAGTTAATATTGTTCCTTTCTCATCTACTCTGTGTTTACAGATAGGTGTTTGTGTGCCTTTCTTGCTTTCAGGTTAAAAGCATTCTTGTTAATAGTTTAGAAGATTCATTGCAAATCTTACAAGGGAGTTGTACCTTATTAAAATTTAGAGGGCGCTTGCACAATCCCATTGCAAAGCGACCCAGCTGTTAGTGGCTTATTGTGTCTCCGTGTTTGGGCAAATAAGGGTTTTGTTAAAAGACAAATCTGTTCACTAACAAGTATATAGTGAGGCAACGTAAGCACTGGTGGACTAGGTCTGATGTATTCTAAAAAAGATTCCTCTACAAGGGGTTGTCAACTTCATTCATCAGTGATGAAGTGATCGTATTGTACATAATATTTAGGTTTTTCGTCATTTTCTACAATATCTATCACTGTACTTTCAAACCAAGCTACCTGAAAACTCTCATCGTCAATGCATACTTCAACCTTCATGCCAATTATGTCCTCCATTTTTTATGCCTTATGTATGGTTACACAAATATCAAAATTTTAAATTATCAATTAACCATAATCCTAAAACAACATATGATTACACAAAAACCAAACTATTTAATATGGCAGAATTGCCCTCCATATTTAAAAATAAAATAAAAATTTAAACATTAGTATGCCAAAAAAAGTATTAAAACAATTTTATTATTCCAAATAATAAAAAAATATTAAGTTCAATAATATGGCGACATTGTCATCCATATTAAAATTTTATTTAAATAATGATAAAATAATTCAAATCTAAATTTTTAAAAAAAAATTGATTGGGGGGCATTGCACTGCATATTTAAATAATTTAAAAGATTAGTATATCTATATTAAATTAAACTATTAAAATACAAACTAAATCTAATATTTTAATAGTAAATATAATGTTTAAATCTAACTTTAGCAAAATTAATATAAAAACATTTAGGATTAATATATTGAATTGTTGAATAATATGGCGGGGTAAAAGAACCTGTGTCACACTTTTATAAAGGAAAAAGGTCCACAACATGCAAAATTGTTAAACTTTAACGACATAAAAGTGATATTTGTGTTTAGAATTTGAAAATGATGTAAACTAATGAAATGT
Organism: Thuja plicata; assembly: GCA_018584345.1. Taxonomy (NCBI): domain Eukaryota; kingdom Viridiplantae; phylum Streptophyta; class Pinopsida; order Cupressales; family Cupressaceae; genus Thuja; species Thuja plicata. Next base: position 5,015,094 of record MU228384.1, on the reverse strand, counting down.
ATAAAATTGGATGTAGTTTATGCCTATAATTTTTTTTTAAATTGTGAATAAGAATAAGTCCATTTTTTTATTGCTGAAAAATGCTGAAAATCTAGGGTCTAGTTCCCACCAAAAAAATATAAGCAAATAATATTTTTTTCCTCTAATTTCATAATATGTTTTAGACTTGTATAGCTAGTGCCAAAAAAAAAAAGTTTGGTTTTCGGTATATATTTTGTCTGTTATAACTCTTTAAAGTCGGAGTTACCTGAAATTAACAGTTTCCGTCTCCCGCCTAATTTGCCTAGCAAATCTACACCATATAGAAAAAAAACTATATATTCTTGAAGATGACTCTCTCCTCTAGTGTTAAATATAAGTTTTAAATTTTTCCGACATGATTTGCTATTTTTTTTTATTTTTTCGAACGAGTGTGTTCTTAAATGTTAAAATACCTATTTGCAGTATTTTCAACTTATAATATATTATATGCAATCAAAACACTATAAAAATTAGATGACCATAATCTTGACTCCGAGCTCTCCAAAAGGGTATTTTTAGATTTTAAAGAAAGTTGATTTTTATGGAGAAATCAGTTGTATAAGTGAGAAGTTTTGCAATTTTGAAATTTTTGTCTATTTGGCTACCACATAGGATGCCACATAGGTAGTTTTGGCTGGAACTGGTTCGGCCAAACCAGTTATGGCTGAAACCCTCTATATAAATGTGTGCCAATTCTTTATCAATAGAACATAGTTGGCTTATATTTACTCATGAATTTTCGCCCGAAATTGGTCCGACCAAACTTGGTTCGGCCGGAACTCATTTGCCACATCGACGCCACATGGCGCCGCATTTGCGCTACGTATGTACGGCCGAAAACATTCCGGCCAAAACTACGAAAAAGGTCCTCAAGTGCGACATAGCTTTGTACTTTTACCCGACGGCATTGTCATCCATATAAAAAATTTATTTAAAAAATGATTAAAAAAATTAAATCGAAATCAATATGGCGGCATTGCCCTCCATATTTAAATAATTTAAAAGATTAGTATACCTATATTAAATAATTCTATTTAAATCTATAAATCAAACTTTAGCAAAATTAATATAAAAAATATTTAAAATTAATATATTAATGTGTTAAATAATATGACGACATTGTCATCCATTAAAAACATTATTTATAAAATGAGAAAATAAATTAAATCTAAATCAATATGGAAAAAATAATAGTGGGACTGCTCTGCTTTGCGAAAACCGATGGACTGCTTTGCTTTGCAAATACCGTCGGATGCTTTGTTGGCATGAAAACCGCCTGACCCAGTCGTCGACTCTGCTCGGAAGACACCTCTTGCTACTTCGTCATTCTCCGCTGGCAACTTCGGGATGTGCCCTGAGTTATTATCAACACCCACGAATAACAGGTGTGATCTCTCCTTTAATACTAACAGTAATTTGCATATTTCTTCTCCTCTCTGTCGCTCGACAGAGTCCGTACCCCCCGTCTTTACTTCACCATTAATGGAGACCCCTGTCATAAACTCTGCTATTAACAAACCTACTGCCTAGAATGGTAAACATAAATTGTTCTCCAAAGCCGTTGCCCAATCTCCCATCACTTCCAGTGCTAAGTTTAGCATCGCTCAGAATAATGAAGCTGAGGAATTTGGTAAGAATACTGGACCTATTTTGCAATCTTTCTCTGTTGCTCCAAATTCAGATATGTTGATAGAAATTAGGAATGAAAAGAATAGGCTTAAGGACTCTGCTATATTCTTTGCGGCAGTTGAAATTGAAAAGTGTCCTTGAAAATTTTTGGATGACTGGTTCCACAATTATTGGAACCTTAAATTGGGTTTTCATATTTCCTTTTGTAGACAGATTCAAAAGGGTTTGTTTGTCATTTTTTTCAATAAACATGATTCTCAAGCTGCAATCCTTAAAAGGCAGTACTGGACGGTTGGTAATACATCATTTTGTGCCCTAACCTGGACACCTGAAGTTGTTCATGAAAAAGTTTTGGCCCTTTCGGCCCCAAGATGGATTTTGTTAAAAAATATCCCGCCCTTTTTGTGGAGATTCTTACCCCAAATTTTGGAACCTATTGGTAAATTTATAAGAATGGATGATACAGTCAGATTGGCCCCACATATGGATGCTCGAATTATGATTTCGCTTAACCCAGGTAGAGAAATACCTTATTAATTTAAGATAAATATTGATTCTGAGTCGTATTCATGCCCCATTGAAATATTAGGTGTCCACTTAATGCTTTGCTTTTTATGCAGAAAGGAGGGTCATCTTTGAAAAGATTGCCCTATTCTTAAAAGAAACCCTCCTCCGATCAAAACTACCATTCCGAGTGTTTCCGAAATTAATCCGAACCCCCCTCTACCAGTAAGACTTTCCCTTCGACAACCCCAATAAGTGATACACCCATTTTTGAACCTCCCCCTGCGACCCAGCCTTTTGCTCATATCCTGCTTAAATCTCCCACCTTGGACACCATACATACTGATGGCTTTGTGTCCGTCTCAAAAAAAAGGAAAAAAAGGACCAAAAAGCCGAATCTCCCAAGTGGTGACCTTATCTTGAAAGAGACGCCTCTTATTTGGCCTCGCAGTGTCTCTTATCCATCCTCCATTTTTGGTTCGATTGCCTCTAAACCTTGTATGATGGAGCAATCGAACTTTGATATTGCTCCCCCTAACCCCTGTCCAAAACCCTTTAAAGAAATATCTGACGATTTTGTTGTCGAAGTCATCCCTGCTAACACCGGGGATGGCCTTAACCAGCTTTGCACACCAAACCTGTTTATGGATCTTGATAACACTTCGCAAATATTCTCTGATGATGATCTTGACCTTAAAAATGATATCCCCTCCTCTAAACGTAGAGGAAGACCGGTAGGATCCAAAAACAAACAACCTTCTGCAAAAAAGTCTGGAGGGAATTCCAATTCGGCTTTTGTGCCTACTGTTGAGCCCACGGGTAATAGTGGTTCTCCCCCACCAGATGTTTCCTCATGAATTGCACTTCATGGAACATCAGGGGTCTTGAGTCCCCGGATAGAAAACATATTGTCAAACATTTTATTAATGCTGGTAACCACACTGACTTTTTGATGCTTCAAGAAATAAAAGCTACTGGTTTCACTCTCGAAACCAACGTTAATTTTATATGGAATGATGCGATTAAATTTGTCACTCAACACCCTAAAGGCAGGGGTGGCATTGCTATCTTAATTAATCCTAAATGGGAAAGGGCTATTACTGATAGTGCCACGTCTCCCTGTAACAGGGCTATGTGGATTAGTTTTAAAGTCAATAACTTGGAATTTGGCATTTGTTCTGTGTACGCATCTAATGATTACACTGAGAGATCTCAGCTTTGGGATTGGCTAATGTATCTTCCCAATATCCCCTGGATCATAGGCAGAGACTTTAATATGATAGAGAACCAGGAAGATAAGTTTGGTGGTCTTCCCTTTAGCTGGAAAGGCAATGAAAAATCCCATTGGGACAAACTTAAACAGAATAAGCTTCTTTTTGACCCGCTATCGGGATCCAAGGATACCAATCCTGGTTTATGGCATATGTGGTGTAATTTTCAAAAGGGGCATGCTAGAATTTACTCAAGATTGGACCGTTTGTATGCTAACAATTTTTTTTTCTGTCTTACCTGATAAATTTGGTAATTTTGTTCGGGTTATATCCCCACCACCCTTTTTGATCATCACCCGATTTTTGTTTGTTTTAAGTTTAACAACCCCTCTGCCCGTATTAAGCCCCCCAACACTAAATTCTTTCTTAATACTAGTCTTCTACAGGATGAAGACATTCTGGTAGCTTTAAACCTCATTCGTAACTTTAATGACGAGCAATTTCCCTCTATCTCTCATTCTGACCGGTGGAATATGAATATTGTTGCGTGGCAAACCTTACTTAGAACCCTTAGTCAAAAAAGGGCTAAAGACTCCAGATTCACCGAGAAACTTCTTAATACTAAGCTTATGGAGGCTGATATCAGAATCCAAACTAACCCCTTGGACAAGTCACTCATTCCCTATATTGATGGCATCAAAGATGTCCTTAGGCAACATCAGCAATCTAAGATTAGAGGTGCCCAAATTAGATCCAGGGCTCACTGGCTAGTTGCTGGGACAGGGGATCCAAGTTTTTCTTCAATCTTATCAGACAGGAATATTCTAACCGGTCCATCGACAGAATTATTGTTGATAATAAAGAGATTACTAACATTGATGGAATAAAACAGGCTTTTGCCACCTACTTTAAAAATTTGGTCACCTTCGAAGACACTGAAGAGGCTAGCAATCTTAGACTTCGCTGTAAATCCCTGATTCCCAATAAAATCTCTAAAACTGATGCTTCTTTACTCAGTAAGGAAATGTCGATTGAGGAAATTGAGAATGCTATTACGACTCTCAAATGTGACAAAGCTCCAGGGCCCGACGGGCTGCCTGTTGAGTTTTACAAGGCTAACAACACTTGGATTGCCAAAGACCTGCATAACATTTATTTGGAAGCTTTAGGTGCTGGGACGTTAGGCAAAAAAATTAATAATGGTATCATTAAACTTCTTCCTAAAGATGGGGACAATGCTCTTTTTAAAAACTGGCACCCTATCACCCTGCTTAATGTTTCCTATAAGATTTTTGCCAAAATCTTGGCTATCAGAATTGAGAAAATTCTTCCTAAATTCGTGTGTCCTACCCAAACTGGTTTCATAAAAGGTAGATATATCCTTGAAAATTTAATCACTAGCTGGGAGGCTTTAAATCGGGTGAAGCACTCTAATCAAAACTCTGCTATGCTCCTTGATTTCGAGAAAGCTTACGACAGGATTGAGTGGAATTTGATTTCCATGATGTTGGAAGCCTCTGGTTTCCCTACTTTCTTTTGTAAAGCTGTTAATGTGCTCCTCAATGATGCATATGCTCAAATCGATATTAATGGTTCTCTGTCGGAGGTCGTCCCCCTCACCCGCTCCATCAGACAAGGCTGCCCATTGGCCCCCGCCCTCTTTGCTATTGTTGCGGATGCTCTTTTTTATATCCTTAGAGATGACAGCCTCTCCCGGCCTGTGAAGGGTATCTCACTTCCTAATGGGGAGGACCTTATCAATTGCCAATTTGCTTATGACACGGCCATGTTTCATGAGTCCTCTGAAACTAATTTTGATGCACTTGTTGAGAAACTCAAGATTTTTTGTACCATCTCCGGAGCTCGCTTATCCCATTCCAAATCTATATGTCTTGGTTGGGATGAGAAACCTCCTACTTGGTTTAATAAGTTTGATTTCCAGTGGGGAGGACCTCTCACCATTGTTAGATATTTGGGTATCCCGTTCTTTGTTGACCCCTCGCTCAAAGATATGTGGCTTTGGGTCAAGGAGAAAATTTCTAAAAAGTTGAATAAATGGAACAACAGATCTCTATCCCTGGCTGGCAGAATACAGGTTTGCCAAAAAATCCTCTCTTCTTACAATATCTATTATGCTTCGGCTTGGATGTTCAGCAATTACCAAATTTTAGAAATACAGAAAGAGATTAGGAACTATCTCTGGTCGGATGGCAAGGGCAACAGGAAGCTCCACGCTGTGAGATGGGATTGGTGCCATACGGACAAGCTCCTTGGTGGGTTGGGTTTGAAGGACCTCAAAACCATGGGGATTGCTTTGGCCGCCAAATGGATCTTTCACTCTCTTGCTAGGGATGATCCTTGGAAAGTGCTTATTAGAAGCAATATTGAAAGAGGTTTTCCCCAAAATGCTAAGGTTTGGAAAAATCTCCCTTTTTCCGACTTAATTCTTGGAGATTTTCCGGTTGTCGTACAAGGCTCGGCTGTATTCAAATCCATTTGGAAGGCCTGGAGTTGTGTTAGAAATATGGCCTCTAATAAGGCTTTCCATGATGATAATCAGCTCTTTGGTGAGAGGTCTATTTGGTGGAACTTGAAGCGTTGTGGTAAGCCGCTTGCCATCACCAAAGGGTGTTCGGCCAAACTGTGGCATAAAATGGGTATTTCCCAATTTATGGATCTTTTTGAAAATGACAGTTTAATTAGCTGGGAGGAGCTTAAAACCAAATTTAACATACCCTTATCCCAAAAAAAGACCTTTAACATGATCACCGAAGCCTGTAGGAGTCTTCCTACCTTTTGTAATCTTGACTCTGATAGATTTATGAAGGTCAAGTGGCCTGATGGAACTATGATCAATAAGATTAAAGCCAAGAACATTTACAAAGTTATTAGCCATAATGATTCTATCATTGACCACATCAATAAACTTTGGTATTCTAAATTTGACCACAATGATTGGAAGATCTTTGGTAGATTATGGAAATCCCCGATTGAACCTAAAATCAAATGTTTTAAATGGCTCTTACTTCTGGACAGATTGCCTATTAGAAATGATTTCACTACTACTCACTACAGTAACTTATGTGGTGTTCCTGAATCTGGAAGACATATTTTCTTAGATTGCAGCTTTGCCAAAGAAATTTGGCGTATATTTGATATATACATTCCTAGTAATGTGACTGTTTTTGAGACCATCTCTGGTCATATTGAGGGTTTTAAAAAGGACTTTAATCTGTTTTGGCATATTCTGTCTTCTAACATTCTATGGCAGATCTAGAAGTGCAGGAATGAGGAAAGGTTTCAAGGTAAGTCTAGGATTCTTACTGAGTCTTTCAAAAGTCTCACATACTTCAAAATTCTTTCGTAGATACAGATTACCATGAGGGTGGAGAAGGATAAATTCAAGAGACTTCTCAATAACGGTTACGCCACATTCTTCGCTTATGAGGTTAAGAATGGTCAGGCGTGGAGAAAGCACATGGACAATTTGCACATTTTCGAAAGAACTATTAAAGATTTCAACAGGGAACTCCAAAAGAATAGTAAGCTTGCCTCGGATAGCATGATCTTCCTCCTTCACCAGATCCAGAAGAAGAAGAGCATTGTGTGGATGGAAGGCAACTTGGGCTGGACTGCCTGGGTGGATGTGTTCAATGATATCTTGATCTAGCTTTGCTGGTTTTTACTTTTCTATGTATTAAAACTTTGCCACTTTTGATACTCTCGGTTTGAGGCACTGCCTCTGTATTTTGATCTCTCATGTCAGATCTATGAACTGCCTCGTTTTGTAAATCTTTTTGATCAACTTATCTTTAATACAAAAAATATTTGAAAACTAAATCTAAAAGCAAATAAAATACTAATAACAATATTAACTAAAGACTAAAATACGAAATCTAAAATATTAAATCTATAACTAAATATTAATTAAATACTAAAATACCAAATTTAAAACTAAATACAATACTACAACTAAATCTAATGCTACATTTTAATCAAAATGTGATAAGAATACTTAAATCTAAATCTAAAAACAACATTTAAATCTAAATCTAAATGCAAAAATAGATGCCTCACCTTGATATGTGGTTGTTTGCTTGCTGTTGAAATGATCTTGCTCTTCAAATCTCTTCCTCTATGTTCGAAAGCTCTCACCTACAACAAATAAAATGGAGAATAGCCATTTTATAATTTGAGAGTGTGACTCTTTGCATTCCTTTGCCTCTTTAAATATTTAGTGATCGTAAAGGCTTGTTATATTCATGAATGTCGTTAGATTGTGCTCTGCAAGAAGACTGCGTAGAGTGAAGATTGAAACTTGAGATTGCTTGTTAACAGAGAGTCTCTTCAGGGGTTAATATAATTGACATGTTTTTTGGCCTTCGACAATTTATTATCATCTGCTTTAACCATCTACCCCTATGATGGTGATTGAAAATTTTCCTGTCCATTCATTACCTGTAATTACATGGAATCAATCCAATCAAAATTCATATAGAACAAGTGTTCTTTATATTTTTGTTTTTACACATTCTCAAACATGGCTTTGAATCCTGTGTACCTTGTTCTTTCCTTGTAATCAGTAAAACGTTATTTATCATACTGAAACTACTAATTACAATAAGATGCAGAAAAATATTCTGCTTATACACGAGGACAAGAACGTTTGATGTCAGCAATGAAAGAGATTAAGTCCGGTGCAGTAATAACAGTAACATAAACAAATTAATACATTTGGTTGCAGATAATGAGTTCATATTTAGCCAAAATCTTTTCTGCTAAGCAATCAGCAATCTCGGATTCTCGGAACAATAAAATACATGATAGCGACATTTATAAACTGGGAGGACTCGCATTTTGATCTCTTATTAGAAGTGTTTGGGATGACAAAATAAATGGCTTTCCTTTATACAATTCTTAATGATTTCTCACCAATTCCCAAGTTTGTGCTACCTTGGCCACAAGAAAGGACTTTCAGGAACCAATACTCATGAAATAAGAGTGAGTCTGCATTGGATGTGCAGCAGAACTAGAATGAAATAATTATAAATAAATCTTCTACTGATTCTTATCCTTCTTATTCCCTACCATTCTACCCCGGGACTTTTCTTCCAACTTCTTATCAGAGGGCATGTCTTTTGTCTTCTTGGTCCGGGATCTACCTTTCTTTTTCTTTCCTTGGGGCATATCTTCACCCTCGAGATTCTTACCATGGACTGAATCTTCCGAATTCTTAGTCCGGGACACATCTTTCTTCTTCTCACCCTGGTGCCCATCTTCACTCTTCTTATTTTGGGCCCTTTGATTCCCGTCTAACACCTTACTCGTGCCTGTAGCTTCCTTCTTATTTGTCTGAGAAATGTCTTCCATCTTCTCAATAACATTACTCATCTTATTCTGGGTCCTCTGGATCTTGTCTAACTCCTTAATCGGGGCTGCATCTTCCTTCTTTTTTGTCTGAGAAATGTCTTCCTTCTTCTCAATATCATTGATAAATTTGGTTTTCTTCTTGTCTAACTCCTTAATCGGGGCTGCATCTTCCTTCTTTTTTGTCTGAGAAATGTCTTCCTTCTTCTCAATATCATTGATAAATTTCGTTTTCTTGTCCGTCCACATCTTGAACAACTTACGGTTGGGAGGATCCAGAGAACAAGGCTGTGGGTATGTTACAGTCTTTGGTATAGAACTTTCCAAAACGAACCTTTCTTTGGGCTCTGCAAGGCAAAGCACAGATTCCTTACATACTTCTTGTGCAGTAGCTGGAACCTGTGGCCTGAACTTTTGTAGCTTTGAATACTCTGAAATAAGATGAAACATGTAGTCGTAGACATTGTCTGTGTTCAACTCCTCCATGAATTTTTGGCCTCCTTTCCCAATGGCCTCCGCCTGTACAAATACAGCATATACACAAAAACATCAGTAACCTTTCTCAAAAGCATTTATTAGTGAACAATAAAAAACATCTTCAATATGTTTCTGAAACAACCTTTTTACGGTCAAATATGTTTGACTATATACACATTAATGACATTGATAGTGCATGAATTTCTTTAGTAAAACTATGAACATTTGCCAATTTAGCTGGGTTTCAGAAAAAAATGAAAATAGCGAATTTTGGAGTGGTGCATGCTATTCATCTGTGGTTTGAACATTTGGGGCAAAAAATACACATTTGGGGCATTAATGTGTATGTTTGACTATATACACATTAAATGACATTGATAGTGCATGAATTTCTTTAGTAAAACTATAAATATTTGCCAATTTAGCTGGGTTTCAGAAAAAAAATGAAAATAGCAAATTTTGGAGTGGTGCATGCTATTCATGTTTACTTTTTCCCCAGAAATGACATATAAGAGAGGTCAAGAGAGGTTAAAGAAACTACCCAAGCTGATTTTGATGTAACCAGGATTGAACTTGGTCTTTCCACTCATGATGGTGATATCTATAATTTTCAGGTGACTGCCACAAAGCTGGTGCAAAGAATTGAGAAGGAAAAACATTCAAAAGATCAACTGAAGCAACAAGTGCAGAATCTCACTTCTTATCTTAAGTCGATTGTGGATACAACCACCCTGCCATTAGATGTAGATCATCCTCTGCAGTCACAGGCCCTGAGGGAGAGAATGAAAGATGAGTCATAGAAAATATCCATAACTATCAATCATATGGAAAGGTAGCTGAGAATTGGATTGAAAGAGTCAAAACAAACGCATCTAACTTCCTCAGAAAAGCCAAAGAAATATACGATGAGGCGGAATCAAGAAAGAAGCTGTTGAGAAAGGAGGGAGCAGTTTGCTAGGAAATCGTTAAAGATTTCAAAGAGATGACAGAAGTGGATGCCAATGTCCTTGTAGCTGAGAAGATATTCCCAAATGTGGGAGAAAAACAGTTGGAATCCTGGCTCCAGAGCATTGAATGGAAGTTGATGGTCATCAATCAAGTTTCAGCGGAACAAGAGAAGCTTATGACAACTTGCGATCGTATAAAGGTGAAGGTTCAGATTGAGCTCCTCTCAAATTGTTCTAATATATCATTGATTGATGAAATCCAAGTGATACAGTAGAACTTCTAGGATATGGTTGACAAGGAGTTAATTAGTAGAGAAGTTTTCAGTGAAGACACAATGGAAAGGTTAAGTGACATCTCCATGGCTTTGAAGTCTTCTAGTGCTCATTTGCCTGATATACAGTTTGAATTAAATGATATTCACAAGAGTCAGAGCATCTGGAAATTGGGAACAACTAACATTATCATCCCTAAGAACAAGTTAGTTGCCCTTGTCATCAAACTTTTCTCGAGGCAAAGTCTCCCCTCCCTCAGAATCAGACTTCAGCTCAAGCTACTTCAACAAAGACACTGCAAAAAATTGTAGAATGACAGTGAAATGAATGTAACACTTACAGTTTTTGGGTTGAATGATTCCATGTCATAATTTTGGTTGTTATTATTGTAATATGACTTGTATGCTTTCTTAATAAAAGTTAGATTTTCGGCTATATTTCTGTTAAAGTTAGGTAAACCCTAACCTATTTTCGAAAAGTTAGTTACTAGAAGTGATCACTTAGGTGGTTATGCTAAGTGGTTACAAAAAGCGGTTAGGTAGTTAACCTAAATGGTTATCTCACCTAAACCAATATATATGCTTTATAACGTTGTAAAAAGGTTCTAACACTTTATATGAGATATTGTACACAGGATGTAATTGTTGGCATTTGGTGAAGATGATCTGAGTGTTGATCATGATAATGTATTGTGGTGTTGTCATTGCTGGCAACATGATGTATTGGAGGCAAGAGATTAGTTTTACCGATGGTGTTGAAGATCTAATTGAAGAAATGACTAAGTGTTCAGTCAACCGGGCAAAAGACAGAATGTAAGGTACAGTCAACCGGATCTCGAGTTGGAGATCGAGTTAAGGTGTGCGATCATACATTTATTATCTACAGAGGCATATAATGCTATGTCTACGATCACATCAGCTAGTTTGAAGATTTATCAAACTAATGTCATTAAACTAAGCCTTCATGTGGCTTAGGGGGAGCAAGTATTGTTGAATCCATCTTTGGACCCCTATAGGTGTGTGGTAAGATTTATCGGCATTTTAAGATGCAATAAGGACTTTTGGAATGTATTGTGAAGTCTTGATGAATTAAATGGTGTTTTGATCATCGGTATAGAATTCTGGCTCAATCAGTGATAAAGTAAGTTCTCTCAGTAAGTGCATTTAATGTGTTTGAGAAGGCATATAAAAGGTTATTTTTTATTTCATTCTTACCTTGCGCATTGTGAAAGCTATTGTGGAGCTAAAGAAGCATTGAGTGAGCTATTTGTTGTGATCCAAGCGACAAAAGGAGATTGTTCGTGTTGATCTAAGAGAACAACTTGATCGGTTGTTGTCGAATTTTTCAGGAAGAACCCTAGTTTCGAACAGTTTGTGGTATTTATCTGTTATCTACTTGTCTGGTTGAGAATTTAAAATGGCTACTAAATTGGTTGATATAACTGAGAGACCACGACCGGAGTTCACGAAACATCCATTCAAATCTATAGAAAATGACCCAGCGGGTGCCCTAACTAGCGTGCCCTATGGTGTTCTACATGTAGAGGATGTTAGAGCTTATATCCATTGTAAATTGGAAGACCTAGGATCAGGTGCAATACATGAACTGTATGAGACATTTTGTGATGAGCACAAACATATAGCAGAAAAAGGTTTTCATCATGCAAACAACCATCCCAGTGAATTTGAGGATGATCAGGTTAGATACGTCCTGAGCAGAATTCATGATCAATTCATGTGGTTGGAACGACCACATAAGATTACTAAGGAGGTAATTCATGCAGTAACTGGTCTGTGTGCAACTGGTGGTGTGCCTGTTCTTCGAACCATTCCGAAGGAGGAAGTGATCAGGCTGACAAAATCAAAATGGAATGGTCGTGCGATGATTATGAATGACATTACAGATGAAGAGGTAAAGTATGCTTCTATGGTTATTGGATATAAAGTATATCATTCTAGTAGAATGAACAACATACTTGGTGGTGCTATTCATACAACACAAATGATGATTAAGGAGAATAAACATTTTGATTTGGCAGAAACTTTGAGAAAACAGCTAATGGTGAACCTGGATAAGATCAAGAAGGATAAGAAACAAAAGTTCAACTATGGCTAGGTAATCATGTGCCTGTTTTTCTACTTTTAGAACATGTTCCCAAGTATCGGTAACATCACATGGTCAGATAATTCTCCAACTTTCATTCAGATAAACAACTATATCAGGATATTAGGAAATGACTTTACAAGCAAGGTATGGGGACCTTAAAGATTTTCAGAAGAGAATGCATGAGAAGGAAAGAATACCATCTGCTATTGTGGAAAAATACAAGGATAGCATATGCTTCATGGTAGACACAGACACTTGTCAAATGGAAGCAATTGAGCCAAGGACCTCATGGGTGATGCCTATGGGTTATGAAGTGGAAGGAAATATTTTGACTATCTATGTAGAGAATTTTCTGGCTCAACCAATAGACCCAAGACTCCAAGGTTTGGGACTTATGAAGAAAAGTCACTTAAAGTACACTGTTACTTGATGAAACCAGTTATTGAGAGAAAAGTGAGAAAAGATGTTGAACAATCCATGACTCAGAAAGCTTTCATTAAGGAGAAAATATAGAAAGCAAGGACAAAGTATGTTGCAGAGAAAGCAAGTACATCTGGTGCAGCTAGAGATGTAGATGAAGTTGAATTTGTTGGTATAACCGGTAGTGCCCCAACCGGTCGACAGACTAGAAGTGCAACACAAGTAAAGAAGGAAGAACCTTCTCCTCCTATCAAAACAAAGAAGAAACCTGTAGAGAGTGCTAAGCCTAAGGCTACAACAGTTAAGGAGACACAAAGCACAAGAAAGGTGATAGGCAAAAGAAAGAAAGAAAAGGCACAAAGAGATAAGAAAGCTACCGTTGAAGATAGTGAGAGCACAGATTCAGAGAAAGATCAGAAGGAACTAAAAGCCAGAGGGAAGAGATCCAAAGTGGTAGGTACTCCCACCACTAAATTTGTTGAATCTAAATCTATTAAAGTTGATTTTGGAAATTTTAGCTTTGTTGAAAATATAGTGCTTAGAGCAAAGAAGTGGGGTACAATAGTTGGTGTTAGAAAGTTCTATGATAAGGTTGATTGAAGATGTTGTAGTTTTTAGCATGCACAAGTTGAGCAAAGCGGCTATTGAATTGCAAGGTCAAATTCCTGCAACATTATATGATAAATTTGATGCAAGATGGAAGGGTACACTTGCAAGGGACAAAGAGTTGGTGAAGTATGTTTTGTTGAGCCTAATGCCTGATTCTTCAAAAGAAGAGATAGATAACAAGGTCAAAGAGGTAAGACCTCTGCTCAGAACAAGAACAAGGGCTACACAACTAATGGTTGGGGAGACTCAATTGGTGAAGGAAGAAACAAAGGAAATTCTCAGAAAACATTTAGGCTTGGAAAAAGATAAGGGTGAAAGAACTTCCATGGATATTCAAGATGAATTAGTGAAAGAAAAAGAAGATGATCCAGTGGTTACTCAAACTGATGAAGGTTTTAATATTGATGGTGTGAAGGTCACACTTGATGAACTCAGAGATGAAATGGACAATACTGAAGACATCCATGTTATGGAAGTACAGGATGAGCAAATAGATACACAAGAACAACAAAAAACACATGAGACACAGGATGTACCTGAGACACAAAAAGAAGAAGAACCAGTAAGCATAGGTACCGGTCAGGCTATGACCGATGACACTCAAGGGATAGGTTTTACTAATGAGCACCAACAAGAGAAAGAGAAGGCAAAGGAAGTAAAATTGTTCCTATAATGTAAAGCAGTAAACTAATCCCCAATAGCAGTAAATTGTTCCTTACATTATGATGAAGCAAAACATGAGCAAAAATCAAAATCTAAATCAGATTTGAAGCATTATCAGAGTCTGAGATATTTCACGGGATCTTGAATAATATCGTTCAAGCAAAGTAATAGAGAACAAAGTTTAGGATGTGCATTCAATTTGTTTCCTATGTGTTATTGTTGATGTGTCGTGTGTCTCGTTAATTATAACCTTTGTTTTTCTAAATGCCATATGTGAATGAGATTAGTGACAAACATATCATGTTCTTGATATCTTGACTTGAATATGTTTAAGTTCAAAAGTTAGTTCATATTTCTCTATTTATCATTTCTACTTTCTTTTAGCGATTCTGAGTTAAATACCCCAAAGAGTCAACATACATTTATCATACAAGGGAGTTGCCCCTCTCAAATGCAGAGGAAGATCATTCTACAACAATCTCTCCAATTGTTGTAAACATTCATCATTGCTCGTAGGGCAAACAGTGTCATTTTTGAAGAAACATTCATGGTGACAAATCTGCTTACCAACAAGATTGAAGATCCATGTAACTCTCACACAATTTTTCCAATATTAAAATGTTTTCCAACACAGATTATCAATTTTTTTATATAATAGAGCATTACCTCAAAGCACAACTCACAGTCTGATAAGTTCAAATTGGATAAGGATCTCAGTCTAAATATGGGGTAGATTTTCCCAAGGTTATTCCTTGCCTATGGATTCCCCTTGCCTCCAAGTATGTCTTAGATGTAATTGGGGGAAGGCACATGCTAGGAAGAACCTATGGTAAACCAAGCTTGTACTAAGACTGGGATCCGTACTAGTTGCAGACGGTGAGAGCATATGGGCTGGATTTTGAGAAAACATTGCATCATAGTCAAATTGATGCCATGGGCCTGGGCTGAATCCTGGATGAACCCAAGTAGAATCCGCCCTCCAAACATTAAAATGTCACTTTTTTTCAATGAAAGAAGGAAAAAAAATCAACTTTAAAATATTGACTTCTAAATAACTAACCATTTTTATCCATCTTTAGCATTTCATAGTTGACCGTGAGTTCTATGTTGTTTTCTGGGTTCGATTGTGTAAAAAAAATTTGACATCAATGTTTCGGATCACACTCCATGAGCCATCATCAGGATCTTTTCTTCTCCTTATGTTCTCTTGCATCTTGATGATGGATCATGGAGTGTGATCTGAAACGTTGATGTCAAAAAAATTTACACAATCGAACCCAGAAAACAGCATAGCATTCATATGGATTATGGAAATCTAATAGCTTTGACCGTGAGTTATCAATGATTAAGTTGTCAACTGTGTTGTGTATTCAATTATGTATGTTGTGTTCAAATTATTATTACTTTTATATATTTTAATACATACATACATTAGATATAGATTGTACACATGAACCCAGCCATACTGAACCTGGGGAAAAGTTCAGCAAACCGCCAAACCCAAACTTGAGTCTGCATATGTGGATCCTTTTGTCATCAAAAAACTCAAAAAGCATTTCATCGTCCAAGATGCTTCATTGCTACGTGTTTCAGCTCCTCTCATTCAACATTTGAATTCTATCTATTTGGGGACTTCATTGTCCACCCATATTTGATTTTCTCAAGGCTTGCTTTTGATTAAGTGGTTTTTATACCCTGCTGAAAGGGGACAATTTTGTCTAAGCAGGAAGGAAATGATGAGAAATAGCCATGGGCTAGTGTTTTTCATCAATTGTTTTACATGGTTGAATTGGCTCATTGTATATTACTAAATGTTGTACATATCTTTAAGTTTATGCCCATATTTATTCTTTTTCAAGCATCTTTCCTCTTGAAGCTTCCTTTTGTCTAGAAGTTTCCTTGTATATCATTGTACTCCATAAATACCTCATACAATAAAATGCACAACACATGTCCAGTTGGGACTAATTCCTTTGTGTGTGTTTTCGTGTTTGCAATTGTGTTCATATCAGTAATCTGCCTGGTTCAGCAGTCAGGAATTTTATCTTTTCATTATGCATTATAGAATTAAATTTACTGATAGTATGAGTTCTAACTTTTATCCTGTCAGAAGTAGAAGGCAAAGACTTTATTATATTCAGTAATGCAGCCTGGATCGGAGATTGTACAGACCATATGGATGTATATTAAATTTGCCTGCTTTCTGTTTCCGAAAATTTGGAGATTGTACAGACCATAGGGATGTATATGGTTATAAAATTTGTCTGCTTATCTGTTTTTGAAAATCTTCCAGATCCAAAGACAAAATTTGCGTATTTACTGTAATTTTCAGATGATTTGAATACATAGTTTTTGGGCCTTTCTTTCTTAAAATAAGGGAGTTAAAAGTTTATTTAGCTTAATGTGCACACACATCTCATATCAGCTTGACAAAGCACCAAACAAAGATTTTTTCCATAGGAAAAGACTTCACCCAAAAACAGAAGGAAAAGGCAAGGGATTAAAGTTGACCATAAAAGAAATAATGCACCAGCATATAATTATAAATGCATCTAAATTGTAGAAGTTTTAATTTATTAATTTTTACCGTAGTTCCCTAATAGGTAAAAGTAGCTAAAGAATAAGAAAAAATGAGACAGGTTTATTAATGTAGAGAATTCCTAGGCATGAAAATGATTCAGTTTTTATAACAATCTGTCAAAGGTGTGCCAGAGAATATATATCACTATTAATCAATGCTCTGAATATAAGCATTGTTCAGTATGCATATATGCCCTGTAATTCATATGATTGGAATTCTTGAGCAAGCATGCATTTCTATCAAATGTAAATGTTCCTTGGTTAAATTGGGAAATATGTTTTCTAGCAATGTTCCACTGGGTTTCTGGGACGGGGACAGCAGGGGATGGCGGGACGTGTTTCCAGTATGGGGAGACGACAGAGGACAGCTGTTAAAAATAGGGAATTTTAAAAATATAGAGAAATTTCAAATATGCATATCAAAACATTGATAAAGCATTCATCGTAGACATTGTAGAAGCTTAATACATTTAGAAGGATTTGGAAAAGTGATTCATCGTTGTAGAAACTTTCACTGTCAATGTGCATACATATTATATTCAAATTATAACAAAAAATGCCCAAAGGCTCCAAGTTTCAACCATGAAATGACATAAATTGTAAACAATAAACATAGAACTACAAAAATATAATAATATATGTCAATAGATGGTAGGTCTAAGAGTCTAAATCAAGTAGATTTGATGCCCTAACCTCCTCTTTCAACTGCTGTTCACTCCTTGACCAGCTGCTCCTTTTTCTCTTGCTACACTTCTCCTTTGCAATATGAAAACGAACATTTTTTCCCTTCTTTTTGGTTATTTTATGCTTAGAATAGGTTTTGGTAAATAAACTTTTATTTTATTTTATGCTTAGAATAGGCTTAAGAGTTAAAAATTTAAAAATGTGTTTTTTTAAAAACTGGCCTGCCAAAAGTGGCCTAGGCCGTAGGGGACGGTAGAAGTCCCCGCGATGGCTAGGAGACGCCTAGGAGTCCCCTAGCCATCCCGGGGACTTCTAGCCGTCCCCGACCACTCTCACAGCCGTCCCGGAAACGTTTCTGGAATTTTGCCCAAATTGGGGACAAGCAAGGTACTTCAAAATGTTGTCCCCGTACCGTCCCTGGTACAAGAATGGGGCTAAAAGAACAGGGGATGAGTCCCCACGGAGCATACTTTTCTAGATGTTGTATGTATGCACACACTACAATTGATTGAATAAAGAAAATTAGGTTTGCCAAAAGAAAAATTATGCACAAACAAGAGTATGTTCCATTTGTAATATCAAAAGGGTATGCACATGGAGATATTTGTAAATATTAAAAGTAGGAAGGACCAACAAGTACCTCTGCCGGATGACTGTTGCCCCAGTCAACCGCAAACTTAATGGATGAGCAAAGTTTTGAACTTCTCACCGGCCAATAGTTTTCTCCTGGCATGAGTCCACGAGAAAAGAAATCATAATACTCGGGTGTTGCAACAAGCACAGGTGAATCACAAGACAATATATACTTGAAACTTACAGACCATGCAAAGCCTTCTGTATAAATTTTATATCTGAGTACAACAAAACAGAACAAAGCAAAGATTCTTCAGTAAACAAGCATACATTCAGTCATGAAGAACGGGAAAAAAAAATACAGATAAAAAAGAGAATGAAAGAAATACTGTAGAGACCATTAATAACCAAAGTAGATTAAATGGACTGAAACATACAGCAGGTACAATAGCGAAGGACTAAGGGAAAAGTGGCTCTAGACACCAAGCATAGGCATTCATTGCCACAAAATTTAGATTCTTACCTACTCCTACATTGGTTTGCAAGTTTAGACTGCTCATAGCCTGCATTTGCTTCTTCAAACCAATTCTGCAAGACAGATACATTTGTTATAACTTCAAATCTGAGAATCTATATAAGCTTACAGATGAGTGAGCTGTTTTGCTGCATGACTGTGTGCATGTTCATTGAGAAAGGCATTCTGGTTGAAAACTTACTTGCCGCAAAATCTCAGCCCCCCACATGCTGGAACTATTGCATTCCAGCAATTTGGTCCGAATGGGAGAACTCACATCAGGATTTCCTTTCCAGTAGGCTGTTGGTTTTCTATCTATCCACTTCACAGCTTTGGAGCCTACTTTAATGCTGTTGAATTCTTCTTCCCAGGGTGCCAAATTAGTTTCAGACCTGAGGAAGCATCCACATGCAAATGGTCAATGACACAAATCTGAAAAAAGAAAATCCTTACTTTTAGCATGCTATTTTGGGAAATCATTACAGTTAGAATAATTTTAATTGATGTAAGAACATCTCTCAAAAATGCTATATGGTTGTTATAATCTAAGTTGCCGGTATGAGTATGGGTATGGGTACGGCAATTTTTTTTTCCTTGGGTACAGTATGTTTGGGTACTGTGTGTGTGTGTGTCTATATATATACAGAATTGTAAAACTAAATGCATTTGATAGTATGATACATTTGATAGTATGCCCACATTTTCTTCTTTAGATAATTGGACACAGTTTGATTCTATACTGCAACTGAGGATATCCAGCCTGTATTTGCTATGGATCCTTATTGTTTCTGATCATATTGAGGTCTGAATACATATCTGAGTTGAATTGTGCTGATTGGGCATATCCAATAACATAGTAATAGTTAGTGTCCAAGGTGCCATCAGGTGAAATTTGAAGAAAGAAATTCGCTGCAATTTGAAATGCTGGGGAAGTTTGAACAGAAATTGCATCATCAACCATATGTAGCCACATCAACTTGGCTACAAGAGATGTTTTACTGGAGGAAAGCATCACATTTTCAAATTTGACCAAGCTATTAAAATGATGCAACAACTTCTCCATAAAGTATGATAACCTTTTATACTTAATTTTTACTACATATTTAATTTAATGCAAATCAATCAGTATTTTGACTTTGACTGAAAGTAATTGCCAAGTTCTTGGAAGGGAATAAACTGTTGCCTGTGATATGAGGTCGAACCATGTTACTTGGATATCTATTGCCACAAATAAGTCGAAGGTACCATATTAGGTTGATATCTATTGCCTATGATAAGTGAAAGATCCATGCCCATGCAGAACTAAAAATTCAGATGAAGTTATGCCTCTGGGATGATGTCATTCTAGCTCGCAGAATTCTGTTCAAGTGTATCCTAGTAGCTCCACAAGAGGATCTCAGATGCTCCACAAAGGCTTAGTTGTTGTGCAAGAGGACCTTAGTTGCTGTGCAAGGGCATAGTTGCTATTCAATTGGATGTCTTTGTTGTGTGTGTATTTCTATTGACAGTGCAACACCTTTTGTTGTGCAAGCCATCTTTGTGCTAGAATGAAATAGAGAAATGTGAAAAGGGTGGTTTTGTTCCTTTGTGGTGATTGTTTGACTTGATGATGAGTTGTGTTTTTTGTCTTCTTTTGTTGGGCGGTGTCAAGGCAGTGAGCATCATTTTTGGCGTGCTGTTTTACTCTTTAAAGCTGCAACTTTTCACATCCCATGGAGCTGTGGCAGTTTGTGTCCATCTGGCAGGTGTTAATAACTTTGCTTTATTTCCTGCCAGAGATAGGATCTAGTTTGAAGGACTTTTGGGGTTTCCTGATGGAAATTGGATGGTTGGGAAGTTACACAAATATGGCTGTTGCCATCTAAGAATGGTTAAGATTACACTAACAGCCATAAGTGGGCTTTTAGGTTACAGAGAATAGAAGCAGATAGAGGTCAGTTGGCTGACGACAAGCAATCAATCAAGGGTGTGTAAATCTATTTTTGAGGTACTTTGTGAGAATATGTTGCTGGTTTTATTGCATGTTTGGCATACTACGATGGATGTAATCCACCTTAGGTCTATAGCAGAGGTTGTTGCAGAGTCTTAGTGATGCCAGTATAAAGTGCAGGTGTAGGGAGTTAGCAATTGGCATAAAGATGTTCTTGTAAAGCCAAAAGGTGTTGAAAACACTTGTAACAGCTGCAAATTAGTGCAATGAGGAGTTATATTCACTCTTGTGAAGTTTTCTACCCAGTTGAGGTTTCGGCAATGGAAATTGTGTGTTTGATTCTACATTGTATGTATTTAGATCTCTGTTTTATGTTGTTAAACATTATCTCTTGAATGTTGAAGTCCATCATACATGGCAATTTGTAAAGATGAGGGGAATTGCAAGGTCTAAATTGTTAATCCCTCCCTTTGATGATTGAGCATGTGGAAAATCCATCCTAGCTTACAGATCAATTGCCCATAAAATCTGAACATCCATATTTGCTCAATAACAATTACCCACAATAAGTGCATGATCTGTGTTAGTTAAATATCAATTGTCCATAATAAATGATATACCAATTTTTGTAAAGTGCTTTTGGATTAAACTGTATGTTTTTGCATCCACATTTTGGATCACACTTAGCAATCCATCATCAGGCACAATTGTGTGTGATCTTAAATATTAATGAAACACACACAATTGAATCCAAAAGCACTCTATAATAAATTAATGGACTGTGGAAAACTTGTGCCTACTATAGAATATTAATGTCAATTGGATATTTACTGCCCACGACAACGGAAAACCCATGCTAGTTGAATACAAGTGACTTGCATATTTGCAAAAGATTAATGATATTTTTAAAAATAAATGATTTTTTTAATTAAACGAGCTGTTCTTTGTGGAAATATGACCTATTTTCTTTTCCGGTGTATTTGACAAGGTGATGGAATCAAAGTTGGTCATAAACTAAAATATGTTAAGCATTACACTTCAAAAACCCTGGATTAACCTCAATCAATCATGACCTACTGCATTTTGTACAGCTGCTTCTTGGGTTTTTCAAAAAGTCATTTTGATTTTTTTAATATATAACTAACTCTTTTGACTCATTTTTACACTTATAGACAAAAATAGAGAGCAATGACAGATTTTAACATTTTTAGTATAGAGTTCGGGTATTTTAAATTTTCTTTTAGTTATACATCATTTTTTTAATAGATCGCTTTTACAAGTTAAATTCTAAACCACAATGAGGGTTTAGATAGGAAAGTTAGAGCTGACCCAAAAATAATGGGTCATGCTTCATAATAAAAAAAACCTTTGTTTAAGGGCCAACTTATGCTTTTTATATAAACCCTCGTATGTGAAAGAAAAGTAGATTTCTTAAAATCCTTGTGCAGTTCTTTTATAATAAGCATTTTTAATAATGTACAAAGTTGGTTTTAATCTATGCATATTATATTTGACAAATAACAAAATTTGTTGTTTCTCTATTTTTTACAATTCATGCATTGTAATTAAGTTCCCAATTCTTTGTAAAGTTTCTCCCATTTAAACCCAAGTAATTAAATTACATTTATAAGTAGGAGATATTTTCCACAGCAAGTCAAATTGTGATATTGCTATCAGGATTAGACTGTGTAGTTTTTGAGTCAAACTCATTGACCCGTATTTCATGAGTAGTGGTTCACAAGAACCCATCTCTCATGAGAGCACTCATTGCATCCTAAAAAAATACTCATGAAACATGGGTCAATGAGTTTGACTCCAAAACTAAACAGTTGAATCCTGATAGCAATATCACAATTTGACTTGCTGTAGAAAATATCTCCTACTGATGAGCTTAAGGGGCTTTCCAATGAAAGGTTCATAAGACACAACACTTGCTGAAGGTTTTGTAAATGGGCTTGCAAGCAAAGTGGGCTTAACCATGGAGGAAACTCCATAGTTAAGCGTGCTTGAGCTGGAGTAATACTAGGATGGGTGACCTCCCAAGAAATCCCAATGCTTCACCTTTGTGAGAATCACCTAGATGCAATGAGTGCTAAGTGTTCCATTCATTCTCATGAGAGATGGGTTCTTGTGAACCACTGCTCATGAAACATGGGTCAATAAGTTTGACTCAAAAACTACAGAGTTGAATTCTGTGGCAATATCACAAATTCAATTTATACTTTCACAGTGCCATGTAAATGGAATGAACTATGGTCTAAAATTAGTAATGCCCTATAGTGATGAAAATGAAGGAATATTTGTCCATTGAACATAGCTTGAACATAGCTTGGTGGTGGTCTCAATCCACAAAGACTCATCATGTTTTTATTTATTGACTTCGATGAAATGTGTATGAAGTTATCTTATATGTTGGCACTTGGTGCATTATTTTATTTTTGCATTTAATTAATTACTTCATAGCATATTATGCACCTAGGATAGGATAAGCTTACATAGGTAGGTTGTACTTGCATCTGTGACTTGTACTTCCTAGTTTGGTGGAGATGTTGTGCAAACTCTACATTTGATGTATTCCACATTGGTTGGACACTCACATATCTTATTGATGTATCCTATATACATCCACTTGCAACTCTCATATAAGTTGTCCAATACAATGCAATTTAATATCTCATCATTGTATATTTGGCAATGATATTGGTGTCAAACAAGGTGGCCTGCTTTCCTCAACTTCATTTGGACTATATATTGATAAGTTAGAAAGTGGATAAACAACATAGGTGGGGAGGGAGTTTAGTTGGCTAATTATGTAATAAAGTTAATCTTATATGTGGATGATCTCATATTAATTGCTAAAACAGCTCATAGTTTTAAAAAACAATTGAGGGTGCTTGAAACCTTTTGTCATTAGGTCGGGAAGCAGATGAACACTAGCAAAACCAAAATATTGATTTTCTCATTGCAAAGAAAATAAATTCTTTTTGGAAGGCAACCAATTGGAAGTAGTGGATGAGTACAAATACCTCAGGCTTGATTTCCACAAGCTTAGTTGTGAAACATGCAAAGAAAAGAGAATTCAAGGAGATTGGAAAGCATTATACTCCCTACAAAATATATTTGAGAGTGTAGAATTATGGGATTGGAAAAACAAGAGAACCTTTTTGGGTTTTCTCATTACCCCAATGATTCTCTATGACTGCGGAATTTCAGGTAGTAACATGTTAGATCATAAATGGATGTGTGTAGAAAGAATTCAAAAATATTTATTCATAAGTAGTTTAAATATTAAGAGAGTTGTTCCATACGAGAGTTTTTTTGGCTGAAATGGGTACTTTCCTTTTGGAAGCATTACCAATGGTCTAGCTATTAAGTTACCTGATGAAGATTCAAACTATGGAGAACCATCATTGGCCTACACTAATTATGGATGAAGAGCTAACTAGAAGAAAAAACACATGGATGAAACAAAATGACAAATGGGTGAAGAAACAGGACACTAATATGCAAGAATGTCCAAATACTAATGAGCAAGTATAAAGGTTTGTGAGAGAAAATTTACAAACATCATATGGACAAAACAAACGGGGTGAAAAAAAAGCTTACCATATTAAATAATTTAATTGCACATTGGACCATGAAAAAACAAAGCCTACAAAGGAGTGGATATTGAGTGGAAAGGAAAAATGTTGAAATGAGATTTTGCAACAAAGATCTCATATAGGTATTGGAAGAGGGTTTATTGTATCCCATACTACATCGAGGGTCCATCCTCAACCCAATAAGGTCAAGTATACCATTTCACAATCAGGATGAAGGTTTATCTCACACTACATCAAGCTTCGTTCTACATCCAAAAGATTTGCAGAAGTAGTGAACCAGCCTAGCTTGGTGGATTCCTATTTCAATTGCCTATAAGCCATTGGCAACAAGTCTATCCACCCAAGAAGAAGTAGCTGCTAACATATAGCACCTAGTGACCTTAGTAATATTGCTAGCTATCTTCTTCACAGTCTTGGGTAGCACTTGGCATCAACCACCCCATGCCATAGGTGATTGCCTGCTAACCCTCTTGATACATTGGTTAGTTTTGATTATCAATGCCCACAAAGTAGGGTAACTAACCATGCAACCGTTACCATGTCATATTCAAGGTAGCCCTCGACAACCTTCATCCATGATTTCGTTAAATGTCTACTAATCCCTTATAGTAGCCCATGCATCGATCATTGGCATAGTCCAATGACTACCTATCACTGCTCAAATATCCCAAAGCTTCATAGTTGTGGGGGTCATACATGGTAGGATTCATAGTATTGGTCAAGTGGACATAGATAACTATATAATAGTTGACTGATTTAGAAGCCTACACAGATTCCTATAGGTTTGGGATTGAATTTCACAAGCACATAAAAATCACTTGGAACCAACATGATATGGCCTCTACTCAACATACAACCATAAACAAATACAAACTATAAAGTAGTCAACCCACTCACTTGTTCAACTTTCTATTCAAAAGCACATTATTCATCAAATACAAGTTATCAAGTTCTCTTAACTCATTCATAACCATCCAATACCCATTTCAGCCTCGACTAAAGCCATCTGAAGAAGGAAGGTCAAACAAGTTACGGACAACCTCAAACCTTGGAGTTAACCCCCTCCCAAACCTCTCTCTACGGACTTGAGGTCATAGGGCATCCTTCACCCTAGGATTGTCAATGTACCCGCTTCCAAATGAAATCGAAGTCACACATAGTTCTCCTCACAAGGCCTCTCAAAGGAACCAAGGTTTCATTAATGAATCCCTTCACTTATCAATGCTTGAGAGTAGATAGGAAAACATTTAACTAAGTTCACAATATAGTAAACCTATATTAAGGAACTTCTAACAAGGTCATCCATATCTCAACTTGACCTCCCACTACTATTGATCCTAGTTCAATGTGAACATCCCAAAACCCTTACTGTTAATGTTGGTAGCTTCAGTTGTATGATCATTAGAATATATATATAATACATGTTGATTAATAATAATATAATATATATGTTATATTATTATTAATCATATGAAATTTAATATTCGATATTAAATTATTATATTATTCTTAATTAATAATTGATTGATGAAACATTATAAGATTGATTAAATTATAATTAATGGGAAGAGACATGTCCTTTCTTATAAATAATAATGAATAGACATGTCCCATGAAGGGACATGTCTCTCCTAGCCTCATTCCCAATATAAATGAAAGAGAGATTGTTGCATTTGGAAAACACATACAACATAGAGTGCTATTACATTTGCGGCTATCCTAAAACTTAACACGTACAATTACCTAACAAGGATATCATAAAACAATTGGTACCCTGATGATAGTTTATAATATAGGGTTTTATTTAGAATTAGAATGTGATAACCTATAATGTGATTTGGTAATATTAGATATCACAAGTGTGTTGGTTCTTGATTCTTGAATCACTACATTCTACTAATGAGAAACCACTCAAACATTCATGTATAAGAATATCCCAATAGAAAAATATCACCATTAGGATAAATTCCCTAGTAATAAGTATAGCAATACTCAAGACCTATTCACAATATGATATTCTACTAATATGGTCAAGCATCAAGATCATATTAATTTATGACGTCAATCTCAATTAGAACACGTCATAACTCTATAAGGCCATACAAACATTATCAAAACTTTAAAAGACATAACACAACAATTATAAATTTTCTCTCATCAAAGTCAATACATAAGTTGACTCTAGAAGGTTGGCATCACTATATCCATTGGATCAGCATCCAAAGATATACATCCAATAACAATATATTCTAAATCTCTTAATATCCTTTACCTTTTTGTGAGAACTAATACTTCCAAAATAGTCAAATTCACAAAATATGTAATGTTCACTCTCGCCACTTATAACTAAATATGACCTTATTGGTAAGCAATAAGATATCAAAAATTTGTTATGTAGTATGATTAAAAATAGTTTCTCTTAAGTCAACCACAACAACACCATCACATCAAAAGACAATTGTCTTCCATTTGGTACGCAGTCATGTTATGGTTTACTACATGTTAGAACATAATGTTAATAGGGGTCGTACCCTTATAACATTTATATATTGTTCTAATTTAAGGCTTTCAAACCCTCTATATCATATGCTTTATTAGGCATATCCCATTTGACATAATTATAATCTAATAACTATTAGATTATTAATTATTTATATATGGGGGTTATTGAAAAGGTGTGACTAATGTTGCCACCCTTCCTTCTATATTTATGGAGGTTCTCTCCCATTTGAAAGTGTGGAGAATTATAGTGAGTTGTATCACTATGCGCAAGAGGTATTATTGGCCATGTGAAAGTACGTGGCATGTCCCTAGGTTCAGTCTATTTTTTAATAGACATTATTTTGTAAGTGTTGTAATAAAATGATGCTTTACGGGGATTTTTACCCAAAAGGGTTTCCCCCATGTATATCTTGTGTAATGTGTAATTTTATGGTTGTATGATTCTCATTTTATTTAATTGACATGTTTATAATGATTAGCATCCTATAATCCTAATTTCTAACACTACAACTATAATATCCTTTCGTTCATATGATAGTTCACCAAAGAACTATTCACAAACCATTCACCACAGAACCATCAAAGATGAACGCAAGGTCATCAAGTTCATATCATTGTTATGATCTTCAAATGGTGCACACATTTACAATTTCTACCTGATAGTTGATCAATATTCACAAGTTTAAATGTTCAAAACTTGATTTGAAGTTCTCCAATGACGCATCATTTTATCACTTTCTACATTTATACATTATAGGTAACCAATAATAAACTTGAGTGATAACCTTGAATTAAAACTGCAATGTGCTATGTGCATAATACTATATTTGCCCTTCTAATAGATCTTTAAATCAGTTTATGATGTCTACGACTTTTCTTAGAAACCATCCTAACTACTCTCTAATCATGATCACAATAGAAATATTAAAATTATTGTTCGTACATTCAAGATCAGTATGTGCTAGCTTAATAATATAATTCATAAATGATCATAATTTACATGTCTTTAATAGATTTATCACAATATAATCTTAATCAAAAGAATAAATCTCTTACACAACACCCATCACTTAGTTAACTAATTTTGGACAGTGTATAAAATCCATTTTTATTTCACATAGCAAATAACAATAGTATGGATTTAGCATCTTACCTAGTGGCACCTAGCCCTCATTTAGGAACAAGAAATGAGGATATGACCAAGGTTCTAGAGTATCACTTTTCTCTTTTCCTTTTTCTATTGGTTGCATTTCCTCGAAAGTCTCCAAGCCCTTTTCATAAACCCATTTGTGAATATTCTACCATGAGTTACAAAGCATGACATCACATCTCTTTCAACCATATTATGTAGTTCATGTCACTTGTGTATACTTCAAGGTTTGCAACTACTACATCAAACAAAACTCCCCATCTCTATCCTCCCTAAAATTTGTCCATCTTTTATGCTTTGATGGTAGATTGTAACCTATGGAAGTTCTCATTGTGGCGGAAGAAAGGATGCTAAGGGCAATGGTTGTGGAATTTGGCTTCCTAGCCTACAATTTCTTTTGTTTGAAAGTTTCTAAAGCCTTTTCAGCATATTCATTTCCTTCATATCCTACAATCTATGCATTGAAATGACACCATATTTTGTGATCTTTCTTCCAATCTGTTTATACCCTTCCTACAGATTCTCTTCCTATTTTGCTCACATTGTTCTCCTTGCATCCTGGCTTCTATCCCATCTTCTCACTGTCCTCTCTTCCCTTCTTGCACAATTCTTCCTTCCTTCCACCTTTCTCTACATTCGTCCCTCATCTCTTTTCTCCAAATGGCTTTAATGCCTTCAAAACGCCCCTAAATTGTCATAACCCCAATCACCACTATTCCTATCTTCCTTCTGCTTGTTTTCTCGTTTTTCCAAACAATGCCCCAAAATGCATTTTTATATGGGTCATGACTGTTCTTCTAGAATCTATGTGCCACATTGACCTCCAAGCTATTGTATTGGACTGCCAAAGGACAAGGACACCATGCCCTACTGCACGTGCAACCATTTTTATTCTTACCATGCCTGCACTATTCCTATTAATTTTTAGTTGTCTTCTCTTTTCCTCATTTCACATTTTGACAATCCTTTATATTTGCCTTATTTTATTTTTTTATTTGTTCCTATTCTTTGACTGCTACGGGGGATGTGACACTTTGAAACTCTTGCAAGTTTCATTTTGATCTTGACCTTTGATTCCTGCTTCCTTTGTTCCTTGTAGAGCTTTGAACCCCACTAACAACTTTGCGACTCTTGCAACTTGCATCTTGATCACTTCCCACTTC
This sequence comes from Thuja plicata, assembly GCA_018584345.1. Classification (NCBI taxonomy): domain Eukaryota; kingdom Viridiplantae; phylum Streptophyta; class Pinopsida; order Cupressales; family Cupressaceae; genus Thuja; species Thuja plicata. The sequence goes on along the minus strand of MU228384.1, from coordinate 4,986,169 downwards.
TTGCGTTCCTTTTCAAACTTGGACCTTGCATGCAACTTCTCAACTCTTGCAAGTTGCATCCCGACCATTGCTTCCCACTTCCTTTGTTCCTTGTTGAACTTCAAACTCCACATGCATCTTTGCAACTCTTTCAAGTTACATCCTGACCTCCACTTCCTACTTCTTTCATTGATCACAAAACTTTGAGCCCTACATGAAGGTTTGCAACTCTTATATCATTTCTCCTTGCCTCACGATTTCTTCTTTCCACACTGTTCATTAGTTGTAGAACTATGGACCCACGTGTAACATTTCAATTCTTGCATCCTTGCTTCTCTATTTTGTCATTCCACCATTCTTCCATACAAATTCTCTGCAGACTTTTGGCCCTATCTTGCATTACATGTTACAAGCTAAGTTTTGATTCTTACCTCCTTTGTTCTCTGCAAAACCTCAAAGTTCTCATGCAACTTTGTAACTTTTGCAAGTTGATTCCCAAGTTCCAATCCATACCATTTTACATTGTGGACTTCTAGCCTCCTATGCAATTTGCAAACCCTAGTTGCAAGTCTACATAGGGGTTTTGCCATTTGAACAATTTTTCTTTTCTACCATTTGCATGTCCTAGCATGCAATTAATGCCCCCAATTAGAGACTTGTAGAAATCCAAATCAAGTAGAGGTTTTGTTGGCCTTCTCAAAGGTGTGGATATATATGCAAGTCCATGTAATCCTAACAAAATGAGCATAGGCAACTTAGATGATATTAATGATTGCCCGCACTTGTAGGCCAACAAATTGATCCTAAAGGCTTGTCTAGGCCTAGAGAGGATTTTCTATTTTCCCTAGGGTACCTATTAACAAATCCAAGGAGATTTCTTGCGCAGATGATTTTATTGGCAAGTTGCATATGTTGACTACATGTGACCTTTGTGACTCTACCCAAGGAAATGAATATACTGTAGAAGAATTGCTATACATACAAAGATGTAATATGCTCAACGAATTGGCCTTTTTAAGTGAACTTTTTGACTATGTTTTTGGTTGTTTAAGGACACCAGTTCTTGCAAGTCAGATCTATAAGGAAAAGAACATGCTTTGTAAATCATAGAAAGGGTAGCCAATTCAAGCTATGTCTATAATTGAATAATTCGATGGAAAACTATAGCAACTCTTAGGGATCTTTGAACCTAGTTATGTGTTCCCTTGTGTCACACTTTCTCGTATGATTGTAGTAGGTGTTAGATGAATGTGTGACAACATTCTAATGTGTTGCAAACCTTTTGTAATGGTCTTCACCTATTTCATATAGGTTGTTGCAGCTTAGAGGTGTACTATTATGTATGTTTAGTTGCCAAAATATGTCCTCTAATTTGTGTGTACGCTAGTCTACTTCCCTTTGCAAGTGTTTTCTCTTCTTCCTTGCATTTTGTGACTCTATTGCCCAATGGAGTAGACACCAATCTAGGAGGTGAAAGACCAAACACATTCTAATCATACTATCTCTTGGCCTCATTAGATTAGGTGTAGAGTTTTGGCCTTCCATGCTTGTACAATCTAATAATGCAATTCATAAAATATCTCACGTCCTGAAACTAACAAATCTTTTGTGATTGTACAAGTATGTTGTCTTTTTTGTATGTGTATGCAAAGCTAAGTGAATTCATTTACCTGGGAATAGTACTATTATTATCTTTCGGTGCATATGCAAGAAAGTTCTTATTTGTATTTACTATTTGGAGGTCTTAGTGATCTAATTGCAGCTAGCACTGATGTGATACTTAGTGACATATCTTGAAGTTCATACTGCATTGGGTATGGTTGTTAAGATCTTGACTTTATTCATTTGTTTCTCTCTAACCCCTTTGCCTTGACAAAAAGTGGGAGTTATCCATCCTTATTACTTGGCCAATTGTTGTCCTTGCCTAATCATAACCTACAAGATATCCACCTTAAGTCAACATCTTGGCACTTGAGAACAGCCTTCAAGGATTTGAGGTTTCACATACTTCGGAACCAACATGGCCGTTTTGGACTGAAATTTGAGAGATGCATGGAAATCCAAATGAGCCTCCATTCCCAGAGGATCCTACTATCAATTTCTTTATACCCCTTAATGAGTTTCTACCATGTGCTTGTTACATAGTTTATATGTTTTGACATGGCTTAGTCGCTTGCTAGATGGGAAGATCTTGAAGATCATGATGACATAGAGACTTCTCTGGATGGTTATCCCCCTCTTAAAAAGATTCTTTTTGAAACTTTGGCTTCTATAAATCCTACCACATATTCAAAAGGTTTTTGTGCTTTATCTTCAAGTCAACATCTTGAGGCTACCAACTCTTGTATTCTAGCATTGACAAATTCAATCGGTGTTCATACTCATACATCTTGCATGGACATATCATCTAGGGATGAGTAGTGTAGTCAGATGTATACATTGAGATCTCGTCTCCATCATCATCCCTCGCTTCTATCAAGTCCAATGTTGCTTTATCCATGACTCCTAGTAATTTAGTGTAACAAGATCATATTCATTATCTTCCAAAGACAACTTCTTGGGTTGAGTACTTCATAGACCTTGCAAGTTTCTTTAGTGAGTTCTTTATTGCAAATTTAGGACATGCTTCAGAACCTCCATATCCTTTTGGTTAACAATTCCATCATGACTATTGTCTCATTATCTTGGAATTTGGTTGTACATATATTTCCACAAAGTTCTAAATTGTCAATTTCTTTAGTTAGGCCTAGGATTCTTGATTTGATTTTGGCACCTGTCAACACCGACATGGCAACATTTAAATAGCTTATGAAGACATACATTTTGATATTTCTTCCCTCGTTCCTTTCGAGAGTGGGAAGATTTCTTGCATACAGTTGTGTTTGTTTCTTTCTAAGCGAAGAATGGTGTTCCATGTTCATGGACCGTCTTCCACATTTACAATCAAGCATCTACCATTAATGCAGAGACTATTCCTCCTTTGTCTCTTTATTTAAGGGAGTTTCTTTGTCTTTCCTTAAGGGGTTAGAGGAACTCTTTCTGGGGAGCATTTTCCCTTGTATTAGATTTTATCCTTCCTAATTCCTTGGACAAATTTTCTATAAGGGTACCTAACACGGCTACACATTTGCTGGGACCTTTTTATCCATCTTTCCTACCCACCTAAACTATGCTTATGGGGTATTGCTACATTATTTTACTTTTGCATTTTGATTTAAATTATTACTCTGTTGCATCTTATGCACCCAAGCTAGGATAAGATTTCTTAGGTAGATTTCCTTAGACAAGTTGTGCTTGCATCATGTGATTTTGAAATGACCCTAACCGGCCATTTACTGATTTCGACCAATAAATCTTAAACAGATTTAAAATAAACAGTAACATGCAAACAACCAGAAGATATTCTTGAATAACCAGCAGATTTATTCATAAAACCAGCAAGTACAATCTTATGAAATAACTCAGAAAATCGGGTTTGTATTATACATCAGCAATACAATAACCACGAAATACAATATCCAATCCGAAATACAGTAAAGAACAGTAAGATTGGATGAAAAGAACCTGATAAAAGCAATGGTGAACTCTGAATGAATCCACACTGGGATGAATCGGGTTTCCGTCCAATCCACCAAGAAATGTTGAAGGTTTCCGTCCTCAGATTTCTGATTCGATAGCTGAAGCTTCTCGAATTCTCAAAGAGAAAATAATATTCATCAATTGAAGCATCCCCAATGAGTCTCCAAAACCTCCTCTTATGGCTGCAGCTGTGACTCTTCAGTTTCCCCACTGTGACTCTTCGTATGCCCATTTCGTCTCTTTATAAACTCACTTTAAATAAATGACCGTTGAGTTATAA
>MU228384.1:4956016-4972383 GCA_018584345.1 Thuja plicata | reverse complement strand
GTTTGAGATAGGTTTCAGCTTCATAGGAGTTAAGGTGCAGATTCTAGATTTTGGGGGTTTTTGAAATATTTCAGGACTTAGCCAAATTTCAGGATTCAGCACGCTTTCAGCAGAGCTACCTCCCACATTCTATTTCGACTTTCTAAGATCAAATTGAAGCTGGAACAAGGATTCTCAGAGGGTTTACACTTGTTTCATCATGAATCCTTTGGTTTTATCCCATATTCCTGAAAGATTTAGCACAACTCTTGCCCATGCTCCAGACAGACTTGACTTCTCAGCAAGCCAAAATTGCCCAAAACCAACTCTCAAACTTCACTCGCTAGACCAAGGGGCTCGAAAACTGTCGCCAACAAGGACTACCTAAGACCACTACTCCTACTGCTTGCAAAAGAGGGGGTCCCCATTTACAATGGGGCGATGGTGTGAAAACCTCACAACAAATACCCACTTGTAGCTCCCATGTGATAGATCCAATCTAATCTCTCATCATTGTATATTTGCAACATTTAATCGAACGGAATTATTCTCTCATTTTGGGTCTCTTTTGTGCCTTTTTTGAAGCTCCTTGACTTTGGGAGGCTACCTCTATTGGTGTGAATAAGGTGTTTTATCTAACTAGTTCACTTAGTAGGTCATATTCACATGTTAAGTTTACTTAGGTCCTAGGAATGTTTCTAGAAGTCTTAGTCATCAATGGGATCTTATCCCATTTACTTCTTATGTCTTAGGTCATATAATATTTGCCTATGTCACTAGTATCATATTATAGGATTTAGACACATTTTATGATCTTGTCTAATCCTCTCTCTCATCCTTGCCCATATAAAAAAGTCTCTTGTACACTTTGTATCATAAAATCAGAAGATCATCATTTGATCTGAGGTGTAGATCACAAGAGCATGTACTATCATCTGATCTATTGTTGATCATTGTGCATTATTGGCATCTTTAATCATAACAAGCTATTTTGCAGCCATACTCTCTTGTGAAAGTTATCAATTGTTTTGCAGGTGATCTTAGGGTGTCCAAGCTAATATTCACCTCCTACAATCTCCATATCAAAATCATGTAAACGTCTCGTCCGGGCTAGACACTAGTGAAACAAACCCATAATGTCAAGCTACACCTAGTCTTCCCTGATTATTCCGCTTTTGTTTGATGGTTTATTTATATTGAATGGCACGATGGCATCATTGAAAAAATCATTTTGTTCTTGAGATCTTGTCCAACAATGGGTTGCCCTTGTAATGCAGAAAAAATTGCAGAGCTTTGCTCAGAAGTTGCAAATCTATGTCTATAGGTTGCTGATCTGTGCCAAAAAATTATCTGATCTATATGCAAAAGTCATAGATTGTTGTCCATTAACATTTGCTCAAAACTGGCAGAAATGTGCCCAAAAGTCACAGATTTGTGCCCAGAAATTGCAGATTTGACATCTAGGGTAAGCTTCTAAGAAGCATAGATCTGGAAACTATACCACCATATGAGGAACTTTGAAAACAGATGTGATAGGTGTAAGTGTAACTGCAACATTTTTGCTTCATTTTCATTCTTTAGCTTCCCTTCTTGGACCTATGAATTCTCCAAGGGTCTTGAGTACTTTACTCATTTGTATTACTATATCTTATTCAATTCTATATTGAACCCTTCAACTTCAGGCTTTGTTAGTTCAACCTCAACTAAGGATGTTAATGCCTGGTGGGTTTTGTGAAGATAATCAGGATCTTGGAATTTACGTTAATGATCTTGACCAGCATTTCACAAATACTATAGAACTGGAATGGTTTTCATCTCTATGGAGTCTTGATTTCATTTTTAATGACTGTATTTGTTTTATTGTCTTCCATGGTCCACCTGTGAAAGCTTTAGATGGTAATTGTATTTATTGGTTTGATTTTGTGATAATAAAAGTTTGAGGTTAACCTTAAGGAAACTAAGTTAATGGTCTTCAGTACCATCATAGTTAATCATTGTAAGTACCAAATACTTATAGAAGTAAATAAATTTAATGTGTTCAGGTGATTTTCCTTTGACATGGATCTAACAACCCAACTCAAGTCCTCTAAGGTTATGTCTTGCTGTCATAGAAAGTGTTTGAGTTCCATTTTTAAGGCACTGCCAAAATGCAACTTTTTGATGCCTGACATACAAACTGAAAATCCCTGTCAATTAAGCTCCAACATAATTCCTGAATGAAACAACCTGCAAATCAACTGAGGAGGATCTTTCACCACCACAGTCGATGTCCTCTATGAGAGTTTTTGTCCTCACAGAGCCCTTGGATGAATGCAGTTCAACCAGCAAAAATCTGTTATCAATTCTTAAGCCTTAATTTGCAAAAAGAGTTCATAACACTTTTTATACCTCCTCCAAAGCCCCATGACAACCTTGGGAAAGTAAACTTTTAAAAAAAAAAAATTCCCTTGTGTCTCCCATTTGAATGTTCCGCCTCATTTTAAAAAGACATTAACTTCACTTCTAATTTTGACTTTGTCTTTCGGTGCCACTTTATAATGTCCCCTTTTAAAATTTTAATAAATGCTAAGTTAAATATTTAACTTTATATCACTAGCATCTATTAAAAACATCTCTTATTACAATTAATCCACCAATGCCAGGATGTAACCACTGCCAAGAGACCAAGTCAGTGCCAAAACTGAGACTTACTAAAAACGGGCATAATGGACTGTGTCCAAAAACGCTCCAGGAAGTGTCATTGTTAATCTTCTAAGAAACTGAGCTCAAAGCAATCCCTGGGAAAAAGCATAGAGGCTGAACTGCATGCCTCCAAGACCCAAGGAGTTCCCTAATCCCAGCTCATTAGTCTGCTAGAACCCCAAGGAATAGGCTAACAGTCACCACAGTGTCATCAGCTTAGGAAGGGGACATTACAGAAAAACCTTCAAACCAAAAAGGAGTAAAATATATTCTCATTCTCTTTTAGATTATTTTCTTGGAGAGAATTACTCCTTTTCTCATTCTTTCACTATTTTTTTAACAAATATTATGCATTATTTTGAATCTCTCGTATTTGGGTATTTTTACAAACACGACTACTGCACTCTAATATATGGCAGATATAGTGCTTGGAGGCCTAGTATCTTTAGATGGCACCTTTGTTCTTCAACAAATGTGGCACATCCAAGTCTTCAAAATCACACTTATCAACGTTGTCAACATACTTCTTCAATCTATTAAATATTGTTTGAAAAGCTTCCTCCCATGATCCACCGAGTCTTTTTACCTCATGAAAAGAAAAGCCATTAAAGATGAGATTGATAGGAGTATAATCAAAGTCACACTAAGGAAACAAAAGCAAACCATTTAGCACTAAATTGCCTCATATGAACTGATGCACTATATTTACTCCAGGTTGTAAACGGCATTGTTGTCCCCTTAGGATAACTTCATTCACGTTGTTTACAAAATTACATGGAATGTGGCTCCCTTGATGCAAATTTGAATTAGTGTTGTTGGATCCTATCAACTAAAATTTGAAGCAAAGAACCACATCCTATTAAAAAATGTAATTGCAAACCATGATCACTTAAAGTTGAGATTGAGGAACACTTTATTTTCAACTACCTTGTTTACTATGAAATTAGAGGCTATTATTGGTGCTCACTTTGAGGCTTAGTTGGCACATCCTCTGATTTATTTCAACATGTTATTCAAATAACTTTACAGTTTTCCATCAATTAAAGAGTTTTGCATGGGACACAACTTCTTTTCTAAGGCAAATGAAAATCAATGTTTGCCTTTTCTGTCAAGGAAATAGTTTATGATATGAGACACCTTTAAAAAGGAAAATAAATATCACCCTACATATCCAACTTATCAATTTATTTTCTCAGCACATCAACAAGCTTGCAGGCCATAAGCATTTTTTTGATGTCATACATGATACTAGATTCACAAGGTACTATAATTCATCTAGTCCATAACACAGAATACACAATTATCTCTCCAATTCATACATCAAACTAGACAAAGTTTACAATTACTTGATTACCTTGACCATTGCACATAGGTGTGGGCAACTATCTTGGCAAGCCAACATTTTTAAACTCTGCTGTCCACACTACGTTGTACTACCAACTATCGTGAGTTACAGCCCAAACCTGAATGTTACAAAAGTTGTTGTCTTTCCTCAACTACTACTAGATGTATAAGGTCAACTCATATTTTCCCACAAGTATCTTACACTTAGGCATTGTATTCTTGACTGCCACTACCTCTTGTTTTATTTCCCTTTCTAGATTATCTAGAGATACCATGAGCATTCCCTTTGATAGCTTATATGCATGTAGTGCACCAATCCCATTGATTGCTTTCAGTCATTTTTTGATCCAAAATGGATCAGTAATAACATTCAAATTCAGTTTTATTTCTTTGAAAATATTCATTCCCACACAAAAAAGACAAAAACTAGAGAAACAAGGTTAAATGAGGATAATTTTACTGCAGTGGGGTTGATAAATTTCAAGTTGCTCAGGGCATAAGGGATGATCCAGACCCTCAAAAGACCTATGTTACCACAGGTTTCCGGGACAGGGGGACGTGGGGACGGGGAAATGGGTTTCCGGGATGGATTTTTTTTTCTCGGAGCAGGGGATGGCAGGGGACGGCAGAGGACGGCAGTGGGAACAGCTATATAAAAAATAGGGAAAATTTTAAATATATAGGGAAATTTTAAATATTCATATAAAAACATGGATAACGCATGCTTATATAAATTATAGAACCTTAACGTATAATGTTTGTGATAAATAATTTAACTTTAGACTTCACATGAGAGTAGAAATCAAACAAATTGTCAAAACTGAAACATTAATTTTATGGGACAGCAAAGGGAAAGGCTTCTGGAAGTTTCCGATATTCCGGGACGTCCCAGAAATGGGGACGGGTCAATTTTTGCCGGAAACGCGTCCCCGGGTAACATAGTTCCCTTCGAATATCTAATTCTGAAAAATCAGCAAATTTGACCGCCAAAATATTTCATTGCTGGAATTAAGCTATCATATTTGGCCGCTACCAAATTCATCCAAATATAACATAAGAGAAGAGCTACCTCCTGGAATGGAATTCTTCCACATCCCAGTAGTGTTGTGACCTTTCTGCACACATAGCCCATTTGTGATGGGACCCCCTTTCTTCTCGTTTTTCTTGGCCCTTTTGGCTTTGTTGTCTCAGTGGCTCTGGTTTCGGTCTTCTAGGTTCCCCTGGTTCCATTTAAGAAATGTTGAATCTTGACCACGTCTGGTGTCAAGTTTTGTTCCCTATCGTTCAAAGTTCCAATTTTGAGGTATTTCTAGTTGTAAAGTTGAGTATAATTCTGAATTTTGAATCCTTTGAAAGGCTAAGATTTGAGAAGGCCAAGTCAGCACCTCCAGGAAGCAGCCTTGAAAAGCATTCAGTAGGGATGGATGAGCAAGATGGTGAAAATAACTAAAGATGAAAAGCACAAAAAAGCATGAAATTTTGCTGAGACTGGAAATATCCTTAAAGCATTCGGGTTTGAAAGAATCCGACGCAGAAAATGTAAGTTTTCAGACATCGAAATCTCAGAGATAAAAGGACTCACCTCCAATTCCCAAAGGCTCCTACCAGACATTCAAGTAGAACAAATTTTGAGGTCCTCTATTTTGTTGTATACATATGCCCACCAATGATAAACGATGAGCCAAAAAAAAGGCATACAGAAAATAAGCCCTTCACAGTGCTGCGTAAATAATCATATATATACTGATGCTAAAGTTCCAAAACCCTGCTCCAATGAAATTGCGCTCATAGCACTGAAAAGTTGCGTTACGATGGAAGCTTAGAGTGCGGTTCCTACAGTCCCATGGAGAGGTTAGAAAATCCGAAATCCCTCACATGTACCCACACACGGCAAACTCCCTGTATACCCAGCGTAGTTCTCATATGTGCAAGGAACAAAATGAAGAAGAGTCAAAGATAGTCCATGGGAAATTTAAAAGACACACCTAGCGCAGTTGCAAGTGAATGGAGGGAAAGAAATCACGCTCAAGTGTGAAACACAATCAATCACGGGAGAATGCCGAATGAAGATCTCCACCAATCGCGCCCAACATAGACACGAGTTCTCTATGTTCAAAATGGAATGTAAAACAAGAAAGAATCAGGGGTAATGGTGGAGCAATTTCTCCATACATCAAAGCATCATGGTGTCGAATTAGCAAATTGGAAGTCCGAAGGTTAGAGAAATAACACAGCCAAGGAAGTGATAACGAAGGTCAAATGAAATTGTTTGTGATTCATACGTTCATAACAAAGGTTGAGGCATGGTGAAAGGCTATGAGGAATTCTTCGTCTACAAAGAATTCATGCACAAAGGGAAAGAACCATGTTCAAGAATCACATAACCGTCACCAATGATGAATAATGACCAGAAAATTCTACTTTGAGTAAAGGGGAGATTTCCAAAGGGTTCAAATATTCCAGAAAATTTACCTCCATTTTCAGAGAATTCGTCCCAAATAGGGAACTTGTCCTTTGCATGATCAGCAAAGGTCATTCATGGCGGAAGTAATGTCTATTCTCCAAAGCATGGTGAAAGCGAAGTCGCACACTGAAAAGGCTAAAACAAAGAGGTCCCCAAGCCTGGTCCATATGCCCTTTGAGCATCGTTTCTCCCCAGGCAGGAGACATTGCTTCAAGAAGAAAATCTAGTGGAATGTCTGCAATGGAGGTAGCCTGCGACCAGGGACACCATACACTCAGCACGTTTTCACCAAACTTTGCTGTCCACAATCCTCATTCGCGCAAAATGCAACAAATGAAGGAATTCCCAATTCGAAGCAATCCGCGATGAAGGGAAAATTGCACTTAAGCGCAAGTCAAAGCAGTCAACGAAATTTTCTCCCAAACAATAAAATCCATGACCTATGTTGAAACACGCCAAAGCACAATCTCACCCAGGTCAGGGAAATTCCTAAGCAGAAAGAAAATCCCCAATGATGCCAAAATCGCGCCCAAGTGCATATTGGACCAAGTCAAGGAATGTGCAAAAGGAAAGAAATGTCCTTGGAAGGGCCTCATTCGTGCCCAAGCGCATTTTATGTGGAGTCAAGGAATTTTGACGAATGAGATACACCATAGAGGAAGAAATGCACTCAACAACATAGTTTTGTAAATGTCGAGGAAAGTTATGAATTAATTTCATCACCAAGGTTTGTATGCGCTTGGAGCGTTAAAGTAACATGGGTATGGAAATATTGGAAATTAAAAGTCCACAACCAAAGTGAATGTGTGCTCGTAAGTTAGAGGGTGAATTTCTTTTTTCAAATATAAAGGTCATCTGAAGTGCCATGTTTACGCACACGAAAGAATTGGTGAAGTATTATCAATTCCCTCAAAAATTGAGAATAGCGAAATTTTTTTAAAATCCAAGTCGAAATAATAAAAATGATCAAAGGCAAAAAGATTTGGAATCCAAGTTGGAGTTGAAATTGAAAATAAATGGATTTTCGAAATTAAAGCTAAAATTAATTAAATATTAAATTTCATATTTAATATTTAATTAATGAATTTTAAAAAATTAAAAGGGTGAAAATGGTCAAAAGATTAAAAATGGAATAAATTGTGTTTTTTGATTTATTTTGGGGAATTATTAAATATTGTGATTGTATTTTCCAATATTTAATGTGCAATTGTGAAAAATAGAAAAGGAAAAAAAATCAAAAAACAAATCCAAAATTGACAACTTCCAAAAAGCGAGAGAAAAACAAAGACAGGTGACGTTTTTCAAGGAATCTTGGAAGAGAAGCAGGGCAACTTTCTAAATTTGGTTTGCAGTCTTAAAAGCAACATTTATGGTTGAGTGTCTATATAAGGAAGCATTCTTTATTTCATTATCACACAAACCGAGAAGAACCAAGTTGAGAAAAAGAGCTTGAAGATACAGAAGGCTTGCAAGAGGATTCTAAAAAAGTTTCTTTTGAAGAACGTGAAATTTCTGAAGAAAGAGAAGTGTATTTCTCGAAAAGTGTGAAAAGTGTTTTCCAGGAGAAATTGTGAATTCTGAGAAAGGAGATTTTTTGCAGAAGTTTGGAAAACTCTGAAAAAAGAATGATTCTTGGAGGAGAGAGAAAGTTCTATCCTGAAAAATTTAGAGGATTTTTGGATAAATTTGTCAAAACTTTCTCCTTCATGGACAAAATTGGTTTGCTTTTTTTTCATTCTCCTGCATGTTCTTATGTTTTCTTTATTTATGTTTTGTAGGAAGTTGAGAATAGCAGAACCCAGAGGAACAAGTGTGACGAGGAAGCAACTGATAAAGAATAGATTTTTGGATAAATTTGTCAAAACTTTCTCCTTCATGGACAAAATTGGTTTGCTTTTTTTTCACTCTCTTGCATGTTCTTATGTTTTCTTTATTTATGTTTTGTAGGAAGTTGAGAATAGCAGAACCCAGAGGAACAAGTGTGACAAGGAAGCAACTGATAAAGAATGAGCAGAGAGGGTTTTATCCAAAATCCATAATTATTTCAAAATGGGCAGAAATTGGAGATACCAACCTCGGATGCCTGGACATGAATGAATTTCACAGAAGAATGTTTGGATACAAAGATCATCAGCCGACACACTTGGCCACCCGGATTGTAAACATCGAGATCGTAGCTGCAGTTGACTTCTTTCCAGCTTTTCAGCATTCTGAGTTGGTCGTGGAATGCGCTAAGCATTACAACCCAGGAGATAGGACAATTAAAGATTCAGATGGAAATGTCATTGTAGACCTTTCTCCACCAGCTATTGTAGAAGCATTTGGAATCCCTTCTTCTCGAAAGCTGGTATTAAAGACAAAAGAACAAGCACACAGAGTTTTCACCGTCAGGGTTCAATATTGTGAAAACATCATAAATGATAAATGGTTAAAAAAGAATAGATCCCGTCATTCCCAATTGCCAAAGGAGTTGGTATGGCTTGATTTTCACAGAGAATATAGCGACTTAGTCATGATGGTGAGCAGGATTTTTGGCATGTCGCAGTCTTATCTGTTCGAATCCAGGATGTGGTACTTTGTCGAGCAGGTGGTTGAAGAGCATAACAATATGGACTAGGCTAGATTAATTAGTGACAACCTGAGCGAACAATTGGTGAATCTAGAGCAATCAAGGAAATTTTATGAGCTCTTATGTCATATACATGCTGGCACGAAATACGAGGTATGATGGATTGAGGTGCAAGGGAACAATCAGAAGTGGCACTCCACGTCTGAAAGTACACGAGTGTTACCCTCAGTTACATTTGTAGTCCATAGATGATTATGTCTGAGTCAACAATGCCTTTGTAATGCGTATTGTAAGGACTTTGCAGAAAAGGTTGCATGTGAGACTGTCAATCGGGGCAATGAAGTTGGTGGAGGAATATAGAGCTTGGTCCATTCAGTTTCCTACTTTCTCCTATAGAAGAGTTCAGGGATTTTCAGCACAACCATACAAACTCCCACGATACCCTACTGATAAGATGGTCCTGCTGGAGATCACTCAACAACTAACAATCTACGACAAAATCCAAAAGGGAAAGAAAAAGTTGGGATTAGAATTCCCAATATCCATAGGAGAGGACAAAGTTGAAATGTGTCCATGCTTGAAGGTAGCTGAAAGGTCATCTGATGAATTGCATTTCTTCTGTCTTTCACTTTTTCCAAGGAGGACAGACTATGATCCACGTACCAAAATCAGAACAATGGCCGGTGCGAGATATCAGCACAATGCAACTTGAAGATTTTTTGGGCCAATGTTGCGGATGAAAATGAAATTAGAAAAATGATGTATTCCAGATTGCCACTCAATTTGATCAGAGCATGCAAGATCTTCCGAGTACTTGATCAGATGGGAGAAGATTTGAACGTGATACAAAAAGGATACATCTCAGAGAAGGAAAAGGTCATCCATCCCTATGACTGGTCAAGGAAGGAGATTACAAACATTGACATATTATCTGCACCAATCTTAGATTTCACAAAGTGGTGGATTGAATGACAATTGGACAAACCCGCCATGCCAAAGGATGGTTGGACATACAAGCTGATGGGTCACTTACCATTGAGAGAAGAATGACCACAACAACCATCCGGAGATAGAACTGAAGAAGAAGAATTCCTGTCAAGAAGTGTTGAGCGAAGGAAAAGAAAAGGTGTTGCTTAGGAAGTGCAACAAAGAGGTATTTGTATTGAAGAGCCCTAGCAAAAGAGGCGGAGATCAGGAAATGCACCATCCTCGCTTAGCCGGACTCCAAGTTTACAGGAGAAAGACCCTTTTCCCAGAGGAGAGGCAGAAACCAGCAGAAGAAGGTTAGAGCAAGAACATATGAGCTGGCCCAGGGAAGAAACTGGGAACAATACGTTGCCACTGAGGAGAGTCTTGGTGCCATTTTGGAACAGGAAATGATGGAAATGGAAGAACCTGTGACAGAAGAAGTTCCTGCAGCAGAAGCAGAAGTGATAGCTCCTGAAACAACGGCAGAAAGTCCTGTAGCTGAAGAAGAAATTGATGTAAGGGCAGTACAAAGGCAAGAACAGTTGACAGCTCAGAATGATCAGGGTGCTACTATTCCGGAATGGTTAAGACAAAGAATACTGAGAAGTCAAGAGGAGGTTGACCTTGCAGTCGAATTGCAGGAAATCCTAAACCGAGTCAACCAATCACAGGAGAAAGGAAAAGCTAAGAAATTTGCAAAGGTAATCAGAGGAGTATCCAGATCCAGAATCCTACAGTTTGCAACTCTGACAGTTGATAAGGCAAAAGATCATATTGCTCCAGATGAGTATAATGTAACGGAGATTGATTTAGGTCATCCCTCCCAAGAGCAAGTATTGGAAGAATTTGATGATTCTACGCAAGCGGTAAATGACAAGATGAGGAAGCTAGAAGAGAAACACCAGAGGCAGAAGGGAGAGATCAAAGTATTGTGCAATTACATCAACAACCTACCTCATCCGATGAGGGAAGAAGGTCCAACCTTTGTTCCTCCTCCAGTTGTTCCGGTTGAATCAATAGAGGGAATTAACAGGATCAGGCGTATTGCTCAAGGTGCAGAAGTTTGGATAGAAGGCATTCAAAATGAGGCATATAATCATGTTGAGGGCTTAGTTCAGATCCATGACAGAGCATTGGCCATCCTTTCCCGAGTATAGTGCATGGATGATTCATGGGAAGATGAACGCATTTATCAAGATGAGGTGATTAGAGACTTACAGAATTTAATGTAGACTCCAAGACAATTATTGATTGATGGAGGGGATATTAGGGAAAGAGATGTGTATGACTTCCTTTGATGGTACATTGCAGTGATCACAGCCAAGGAAATGTTTGAGCATTTTACAAATGAGTCTGCCCGGTTAAGAAGGATAGCAGAAAATATCAAGCAAGGGATCTCCAACGCAATTGCGTCCTTGCTATCACAGACTGGCAGAAAATGAAATAACAATAAACAACTAGAAGAGGAAACTGGGGGAGTTTTTTCAGCTGAATTCTTTTGTAAGGGATGACTTTGAAAATTTCTCCATTTTCTCGAATACCATGCATACAACTCAGGACTTGTTACTAGATTGGGAGGACAGCTTGAGCAAATCTGAACGAGCAATGGCAGTCTTGGAATACAAGCAGGAGTCGGCACCGAGTATCAATGTGGATGAGTTGGAGACAGTGTTGGAAAGATTACAGGGGTTCAGGCGACAAAGACAAAGGTAGACTATTCTTGGCAAAGGTGCATTTAATGCATAGTGGGCATTCGTTTCACCCCACTCTCTTCCTGAACTTGCATGCATAGTGGGCATTTATAACCCACTAAGGTGGTGGATTCCTTCTGATTGGTCCATGTAGTTATGCTCATTAATATTCTCTCTTCTTTGCCCTAACCCTAATTAGGGATGAGGTGGCAAAATCTGGGCCATCAATTATTGTTTTGATGTGGGCCACCCGATTTGAGGACCTATATAAAGGCCTCATTTCTCATTTGTAAGCAGTGGAATTATGAGATTGTTGCTATGATCTACTGAGACAATAAGGTTTTCATTGAAGTTTGGTGACTACTTGAAGTGTTTTAGTGCTTGCTTGTTCTCTTATTCCCTCAATTTAGATTAGTTTGTTAGATAAAGTGTTGTGATTTCAATGGAGAATGCAATGGTGTTTTGATGAATTCCTTGGTTCAAGCTTTTGATAGTTTACTGATTGTAAGTCGTTGTGCAAAGTTAGCTTGAACCTCACCTTTATGTGTGCTTAACTTCTATCATTCAATGTACATTGTTCGTTCTGATGGTGTTCATTGTGATATGAAAATCAATTGCATAACCCCTTGAAGATTGCACCAATTTACGCATAGTTGTAGTTTAACTTGGTGAAGCAGAGCTTGGTTAGTTGGAATTTGTCCACCAAAACAGTGTTCATTGTTATCATTACCCTTAGGAGTAGATTAGAATTTCTGAACCTTATTCTCCTTTGCTTTCCACATATTCCCAAAAAGCCCAAAAAAGTGTTTCATTGCAAAATCTATCGATAGCTCCCACCCAATATGATTTGAATTCCATTTCAAGTTTACAAACGTAAGGCCCCTCATGATTAACAGAAAATCACATCAACTATTGAGCTTATCCACGGTCAAGAATTGACATTAAAGGAACCTTGGAATCCACTGTGTGATCCTTCGCAATCTTAGCACACTAACGATTTTGATCAAGAGAGGATAAGATACTTTGGTATTTTGTTCTATTGTTTGGTGAGTTATAAAACGCACATCAACAAGTAGTTGATATGGAATAATGTTTTTGGTCTTTTGCATCATTTGGCCGTGCAGTGTACACATAAATATAACATTAGGATCCAGCTTTTCCACCGTGAAATAGTTTTGGTCTTCTGTATCATTTGGTCAGCCAATGTATGCATGTCACCTAGAGTTGTATAAAATCAAGCTGAATGTAGGAGTTGTATTTGAGTTGTTTGGATGATAAAAGCAAATATCTTTATTGGGAATTTCTCAGCATATCAAAAGATAGAGATATTTTCAATTTCTCAGGGTATTATCAAGAAAAACCCAGAAAAATAGCGCAAACACTGCAGAAATTTAAAATAAGACAAAGAAATAACTGATATTTTTTACAAGTAAAACCATCCTGACAGCGTAGAGAGTGAGAAAGTGAATGCAAACAAGAGTGTATACAATGAACTTTGAAATCTCGATTTTTCTCGTTAGTCTTGACGTTGCTAATTACAGGTAATTGTAATATAAATCTCTTTAACAATGTTACTAATAACCCTGGCAAATTCAATGAACCCTTCATGCAATAAAACACAAGGTAAATAAGATCTATTAACTGAAACTCTACCATTCTCCTTACTATCAAGTCCAACAGACTAATCTGCATATAAAACAGTAACTAGTATTAAAATTGACAACAATAGTCTTCCTAACCTCTTCAAAAATCTCTCAAGTGTACAGCAGTGACAACAGTTATGCCTGGCATTTCATGATGACAATGAGCCATCTTAAAACACTATTTTATATTAATCATTATGATCAGCAATATTTCCAATAATCGTATGACAGCATCAATGACGACCATATTAACTGATCACAGTACTAACAACAACGCTACTGAACAACATACTGATCAAGAATGATACAGATCACAATAATGACAGAATGCTACCGATCAGTGATAGAAGATTACTAATCGCAGAAGGATAATTTTGTCAGAAAATAATTATGACAACAATCTTAATTGATACAACATTACTAATGACATGTAACAATGAATATTCCCAAACAATGGCCTCAATAATACAACCATGTTAGCAAAAAAAGTAGTGACAACAATATCCATTAATAGGCAGAAATGACAGCAAGTTAACAACAGCACTAACCTCTGTGGTGAAATAATAATGAGAAGTCAAAGGATGGCATAATCATTTGACAGTTTTTTCTAGCCATGACTATGCTCATGAATCAAAAGTAATGACAGGATAGTCCGCTGTTATCAAAGGCAACAGTCATAATCACTAATCACAATAAAAACAGTCATGTTCCATATTCACAAGGTTTTTGAGCCTAATTATACAAAATGTCTTCAGAACTGTAGATAACTGCATTCATAGTTGAAATAACAACAGCAGTAATTGTCGTTGTCCCTTGGTGACAGGCCTAACAGCTATTCAGTAATGGCAGATGGAAATCTTGACAGCTACTTACAATGTTCAAGGTGTATAAAATGTTTATACAAGTGTCAAAGAAAAGTGATGAAAACTTGCAGGTTTGACGCTTATATTGAAAAATGAGATTTTATCATGATTACCAGCAATATTACAATTCAACTGTGCAAATTTTGGCCAAAGTTGAGGTCAACGATATTTTAAAAAACTCATGATGTTTTCAAGAAGTTTACAGACAACTTGCTAAGAAAATATATATCAAGATATCTAGCAGTATTATAAATATATGTACTTATATGGTTTGGGTAAGTTGCAGAGAAAAGAAAACAAGATGTATTATAGAGGTGCTGCAATAGCCTGGCAATGTTTATGGTGGATTGCAACTGAGCATTGGTATGTGATCTTGCTGATTTCAGTTGACACAAGAAGGTGTTTTAACACCGAGAGGATTTCTGCAGACGATATCTTGTGTCAACATCGCTGTTGAATCTTGTTGTGTTGTTTAATTTCTAAGTTGTCCATTTTAAGGCCATTATCTTCATTTCTAGCACTTAAGCAAGTTTTTCAATTCTATTATGAAGTTATTCTTGGGTATAGACCTTGATTTACAGAAGCAAACATAAATAAATTCAGTAAAATTTATGCTAGAATCTGTATTCATGAATTAAGGAATGGTATAATAAAACCTTCCTAATCAAAGATCAGATTTATATTAGAGCTTTCTAATGTGACCTTTGTTTCTGGGAAAATTGTGGTATGATCAGTTTTACAGAGTTATGCCCTTCAAAAGATAAGCAAGAGCAAGAGGTGAAGGTGAATCCTTCTGATTGCAACAAGAGATGTCCACAAGGAGGTGGAATCAACAAGTGGGATGGAGCGTAGCTCAAAATGATGAAGACAGCAGGTATCAAGAGTGGAAAACTCTCCTAAAGAGAGAGGTTCATGAAGTAGGAGGTTGATGTGCAAGCATAACCCAATACATGGGTAAATTTGACAAGACAAAGTCGAAGGAAGCACTCATTGAAAAGTTCAGGATTTCATCTGAGATACCTGAGGTAAGAGAAGAGCCATTCAAAGGCAAAGAGAAGAACCATCCACATATCTCTTAGCATCCAAAATTATAACTTTAAATGACCACCCTTCAAAGCACATGACAAATTGGAGATTCAACCATATGAAGGTGAAATAGATGTGGAAAAGCTCAAAATTTGGCTTGTAAAATTGAAGTTACATTTCAGTTTGCCTTAAAGGAAGAGTAATTAATATCTTTTGTGCATCATACGTGCTCTTGTCAGACATTCACTAGGAAGGAAATTTACTGACATTATTTAGTTTTGAATAAAGTCCCAATTAGACGATCTTAGGAAAAACCAATGAAAAATTAGTTTTATCATATTTTTTATGAAGAGGAATGAAAGATTAAATAGCAATACGATAGGAAAAAGAAAGAACAAACAATGCATTTATGAGAGGAACATGAGGGTTGAATGGGTAGGTGCCAAATCTTGCGAGAGTTCATGGATAATCGTGCCTAGGTTGGTACTAATCATGCTGCACTGGACATTTCAGTGCCTATTCGGCAAATGCACATTCTTTCATTTAGCAAGGGTGTTTAAATGCATTAAGGAGACTAGTCACTTCCCCAAATGGCATGATAGCGCTTGATTAGGTATTTGTTTATGCTTGACGTGATAAGGTCAATCAAAGGCACTAAGGACAATATCACATTCTCATGAAAGTATGACAATTCATGGGTGATCCATTGTTGGACAAGAAACAACAAGGGTCAGATGTTGCCTTGATCATAGGAGTGGGGCTATTAATCAAAATTTGGGATGGTCATAATCCTTTCTCCATTGGTATGGTTTGAAAGGGTTATACACCCTAAGATTGACTGGGACTATATTTCGAGATAACCTCATGTATATAGCTTATGTCACTTATGTTGTACTCGCCATGTTCCAAGTTGGTTCTCTAACAGCTCATAATCCCAAAGAAGATATTAACACATTTGAAATGGAATGAAATGAAAGATTTTAATAACTTCCACGAGGCCAAAGCAGCCTATGGGACCCGCAAGCTAGCACACATCTCCGGAAAAGAAGCCGAGAACCCAGTGTTACAGGACTCGCAGAGTCCGGGCAGGACTCGGCGAGTCCCGAGCCGAGTCAGGCCTGCCGAGCGCAGGTGGCT
>MU228384.1:4919970-4940544 GCA_018584345.1 Thuja plicata | reverse complement strand
GGGAAACTAACTCAGAAATAGAAACTACCTAAGGTTAGCTTAAGCCAACTAGAGTGAATAGGGAAGTTACTAATTAGATCATAAGGATTTAAATTAGTAACCTCGATAGACTATTACTCTAACAGGAATTAGCACCCACAAATAATGTACTGAGAGTATAATATCCCTGTTAAAATATTTAGCCCTTTTAGGAGCTTATTACAACATTACAGTACACAGTACCTGTTAAAGGATAGACCCTATTAGGAGTCAAAAGAAATAGTGGGCTCACTCCCTAGGCACACTGCCCAAAGAAGGTTAAAGTCACCCTCGAGGATTCACAATCTGAACAAGTGTATATAAGGAATATATAATCCAGTGAACTGTCTGATAGCAACTACCTTTGCTTGGTCAGTTCCAATGAAGTATTCATATCACAAACTATGCTCTACATCCAGCAGCCAAACAAGATTCACAGCTTCCACACTTCTCTTCCTTTTCAATTTGTACCACATCTTTCCAAAAGAAAAGATCTCTCATATATACCCTATTAAAATAATTGATTAGGTTGGCCAATTAAACTTTCCCAATACACAAATATTTAATTAGGTCGGCCAATTAGGCTTTCCCAATATACAAATAATTGTTTAACCCCTTGCTAAGATACAAATGGTACCTATAACAAGTAAACATCAATTACAATCCATCAGATATAGTCCAAGATCTGTAATCCATGCTCACAATTCATAATACATGCTACATGTTTGAAGTCCGCCACCAAATAGGTCTCCTCTAGAATACACACCACAAATGACATCATCAATACCCTCACAACTATCGATCAACGAAAAAAATTCTTCAATGTGTCCTCTGACATGCCCCAAATGCACATGCAAAGAATCATCTTCGCCTGTAAGATATACGCAAAATACAAAGACCTTTGTCAAGCATTATTGTCACAGTCCAGAAACCAATCTTCACTAAATCATCTGTAACATCACCAATATGTAACCTCAAGTCAAGCAACCTTAGGAATAAGGTCATCACACATCCTTCTCCATATCCCTATCTTCGATCGTTCTGAATCACTTGTATAGTGTCCGTACACTTTTGTCAGTTATCATAACTAGTATGTTCACTCCATAGAATCATATGTTGACATCAGTGACAAAATATGAATATCAACAACATAAATAGTACCCAAATGTGATATCATCTAACATATCTAACTTGGTGGTTTCCCCCCCAAGAAAAGGAGAATCGACTACACCAATTTGGAGGGTGGTCATTCCATTCGAGCTTAATAGATTTAGGTAGGGATACTTTGCTACCAGAGGCAGCACAAACAGACCATTTTTTCATCACATAATTGATATTATCTTCTTCCAAGTTAACTACGATGGTCGTATCATCTACAAACTGGACATTGGTAAGTTCTTCCCTATTAGGTAGAACAACCCCTTTGAGCCTGGGAGAGAGGGAGTTATCTCTCAACAAGTACTAAAGGGCATCTACTACAATAAAAAATAGATTTGGTGCAAGTGGACATCCATGTCTAATAGACCTAGACAAATGAAATGATTATGATATGATACCATTCACTTCAACACAGGCTTTGGCATCGTTCATCAAGGTCAGGACCATATGGCAAAAAAATTTAGGAAAGCTCAGGCATTCTAATCATGAAAATGAACCCCCATTCAATCCTATCATATGCTTTTTCATGGTCCAATAATAACATGCAAATCTCTTGACCGGAGTCTCTTGCCCAACTCATTGCTTCCCAGCACATTAGCAAGTTTTCCAGAATATAAGACTTCTATCCAAAACCAGTTTGTGTTGGAGAGATTGCCTGAGGAATACAAAACTAGTTTGTGTTGGAGAGATCACCTAAGGAAGGATGTTTTCCAACCTTTTATTCATCATTGTATCCACGGTCTTATAGGATACATTAAGGAATGTAATAGGTCTCTAGTTTTTAACTAGAGATTTGTCTCCATCTTTTGGAATTAGTTTAATAAGACCACTGTTAATCTAATCACCCAAGGTTTTCTGATCAAAATCTTTAGAGTGTACCTGCAACAGCTCGTCACCAATCTAATCAACATTGTGTTTATAGAACTATGTTGGAAGTTCATCAGGCCCAGGGGCCTTATCGTTGTTGAGGGACATGATGGCTTCTTTAATTTCATTCACAGAGACTGGGTTGTTAAGAATCTTTGCATCCTCATCATAGACTTTCTTGGGGATTATCCTCCTAATTTTGGTCCTAACCTCTTCCATGCCCTGGACCACATCATCTGAGGTGAAAATTTTGATGTAAAAGGAGGAAAGGGCCTTCATGATTTCCTTTGTATTAGAAATTTTTAGAATTTGAAGTTGATCTTATTCATGTTGTTTTCATTCATGGTTGTCATTGATGTCAACATACCCTATGCATTTTCATGATCTAGTTGTATCGGTTGGTGTGTACCAATAGTCTTGGTGGTATTGGTAGTTGTATTGATAGTATGTGTGTCTCGGTAGAAGTATTCACCAAAATATTTTCTTCAGATATCTATCCTTATCCCTTTCAATTCTGGTTCTATTTTATGTGCAACATATGGTGGATTGGTTGTTTGGGGTCGATCTTATTTGAAGTGTGTTCATGTTTTTGATCCCAGTTTTTATTATGTAATATGTTCATCATGTCTGTTAAAACTAATGCCTTTGGAGAAGGTGTTGCATATTGGCATGTGTGAGGTAATTTTTATTGGTCAAGGTGGTCCACATTTTGTTTCTTACCACTACGGTAATGTCTTGGTGCGACCTATTTCAAATTGTTTCGGCTGACATGGTTGATGACATCAAGCAGTATAAGAAGATCAAGGATTTTTGTTGTTTCTGTGGCTTATGAATTTCTTGTATGCGAAGTAATTGTGAATTTGTTTCAGGAGATCTGTGTGGAAGAGTGTTGGTGACAGTGATCTCAGTGGTGGATTCAATCTATTTTCATACACTTTGGTAGTGAGCCTCTTTGTATTGGCAGTGAGCCTCTTTGTATTAGCGGTGAGCCTATTCATATTTAAAGGGTAGTTAACCCGACCTGTAGTCAGCACACCCGATAGTGAGCCTTTGTGAAAATTACCTTAACTGGTGTCACCCTAACAACTGTTTTCATTTCATGAGAATTAGCTTCTCCATGGTTTTTTCCAGTTTGGTTTTTTCGACGTAAATCTTAGTGTTCTCTATGTCGGTGTTCCTATGTTGTCATGTGTTATATTTTATGTGGATGTTTTAAGTACTTAACTGATAGATCATATGTTTTTATTATTGTTGTTTAATAGTTTACTGATAGAGAAAATTTTTTGTAAAGTGTGTGGGAATAACTGATTCACCCCCCCCTCTCAGTTATTAGTCATGTTTAACAATTGGTATCACAACTTAGTTCCTCGGTGAAGAGCTTAACTTCTTGAGGCAGATCCGATGATACATAAATTGAACATTCCCATGTTTGATGGATTAGAATACAGTTCATGGAAAGATCAGATGAAAGGATATTTGGTTTCGGTTGGATACAAGACCTGGAAGCATGTGGAGACAAAGTATGTGTTTCCTCAAAATGGCCTTACCACTTAGGATGAAATTGAGGTGTATGAAGACAATGAAAATGTGGGGTATGGTATTACTAGTGCTTTATCAAAGACTAAATTGGCTAATGTTATTTCTTTGAATACTTCTTATGAAGTTTGGGAAAATATGAAAGAGATCTATGAAGGAAATGATAGGGTTAAGTTGTCTAAGAATATTACAACTAAGAGACACTATGAGAATCTGAGAATGGAAGATGGTAAAGATATTAAAAGTTATTTTCAGAGAGTTGAGAATGTTGTGAATGAAGTCAAGAACCAAGGAGGCACTATCACCGATGAGGATTTCATGGAAAATATCTTGATGACATTACCAAATACTTACAGTGATAAGATCTCGACGATCGAGGAGGTGTATGATCCGAAGAACTTTACTAAAGAACAGTTATTTGGCACTCTGACCGCATTTGAGCTAAGGAAGTTTGGGAGAGAGAAGAGAAGATCAAAGATAAATTTCAAGGCAACTGAATCAAATGAATATCCTGATGGTGATGACGAAGAAGAATTTTAAGTGAACTTTTCAAGAAGACTAAAGAAAGGTATCGACAAGTACAAAGGTATGTTACCTTTGAAATGTTTTAGATGTGGTAAAATTGGTCATTTGGCTACTAGATGTCAAAAAAATGGTTCTAGAAAGAAGTTTAAGAAGTTCAATACGAAGGCTTAATATTTGAATGATGATGCTAGTATTTTAGATGATGAGCCAGAAATAGAAGATTGTTTGTTCAATGCTGAAGAAGATAAGAAACGGGAAATTGATATTTTTAACATGTGTGTTGAGGATGATAATGATGTTGAAACTGCTTTGTATGTTAGAAGAAATAAAATTGAATGGTTAATTGACAGTGGTTGTTCTCATCATATGAATCGAGATAAGAGTACGTTTGTTTCACTTGACAAATATGATGATGGTCTTGCTAGATTTGGTGATGATAAGGTTGCTTACATTGTTGGTAGAGGATCTATTATTTTGATGGAAAGAATAACACTGAAAATGTCTATTATGTGAATGGTTTATATCACAATATTTTGAGTGTTAGACAAATGTGTGAGAATGGATATGGTTTTATTTTCAATAATGAATGATGTGAGATTCAGAAAAGATTTGGAGAAGTGCTTGCAGTTGGAAAAAGGATGGGAAGAAACATGTAGCAACTTGAGGGAGCTTTAGAAGGATGTTGTTTTTTTATCTTAGACAAATGACAGTTGGCTTTGGAACCTAAGGATGTGTCTCATCAACTTTGATAATTTGGTAAGAATAAGTTCATCTCGAGAAGTAAGAGACTTACCTAGATTATGCAAACCGGATAATGTGATCTATAAAGGATGTCAAGAAGGAAAACAAAGGAGGGAATCATTCAAAGTAAAAGATTATTCATCTACCAATTTACTGGAATTAGTGTACACTAATATTTTTAGTCCTACTAGAACAAGGAGTTTTCAAGGTGAGAGATACTTTATACTTTTCATTGATGACTATTCAAGATTGACTTGGGTTGTAATTCTTAGAGAAAAATGAGAAGCATTTGAGAAGTTTAAAATATTCAAGGCTAGAGTTGAAAATGAATGTTGTAGAAGGATTAAATGCTTAAGATCTAACAAAGGAGGAGAATTTACTTATGATATGTTTGAAGTTACTATGAGAAACATGGAATTAAGAGACAATTTTCAGCGGCTAGAACACCACAACAGAATGGTGTAGTGGAAAGGGTAAATCAGATAATTCAGGAGGCAACAAGAACAATGTTGAAGGAAGCAAGTTTACCAAAAATCTACTGGAGAGAAGTAGTACATACTGATGTGTACACACTGAATAAATTTCTATGATGAAAGAAATATGGAAATACATCATACGAGTTATGACATGGGAGAGCAGATAAGTATTTCAAAATATTTGGAAACGAATGCTACATTCAGAACGATGAAGATAATCTTGGAAATTTTGATAGCAAAGAAGTTTTGATCTCCAATTTTTGTTGTCTATTAGTGTCACACACTTATTCATAAACAAGGCAGGTTGGTTGGTTGGTCATCACTACGACTAAGCCATCCCACTAAGGCCGAGATCAAGCAGTAGTTACTGTTGAGCAAGTCAGAGGTCATCAAGTACTCAATAGTTGCCAAGAAGGATGATTATCGAGTCACATAGAAGAGTTAGTGTCGAGTGATAGCATATGAATATGTCGAGCGAGACAGTATTGACCGAGCACCAGAGTTTACATATGTCGAGTAAGATAGTTTTTGTATATGTGTTTGGAATGGATCAAACATCTAGGTAAATAGGTTTGGCCTACTTCTATGAATCATTTAATGATCATGCATAGATATTTAATTCATTAATTACACGTTATTTTTTTGATCATGAATCCCTATGTAAGCCATGCAACCAATCAAAATTAAGGATGCCTAAGCGGCAAATTGTGATGAATCTAGATTGTTGATCTTGATCTAGATGTTTCATTAGTGATGTATATATGGGATTCTTCAAAACCTAATCTCTGTGTGTGTGTGTGGATGCAGATGTGAAGAGCGGAGATCAGGTGTATATGCATGTTTTGCATATCTGAAGCATTGAACAGACAAAGTGACCGATCATAGCAGTGAAGAGTAGAAAAAAGATATATCAAATTGAGAGATCAATTAAGAGTTGGGAAGAGGAGATCCATTATCAGCATTTTTAGTACAGACCGAAGGATCAGGTATTGATACATTATAGCAATTGAGTCAGGGTAAATCTCTTAACATAGTGGTCCAAACAGGGCTTTTTAAATCTCTTAACAAAGTGCTTAATTAGTTGTAAGTTTTAAATCCTTTAACGCAGTAGATTGTATGTCTGTAAGCTCTTAACAAGGCAGACCCCTCACGGGGTAGATCATTAGAAAGTGATCAAACTTTTTAGCCCTAACAAGAACACTTTATTACTGCAGTAGTGAAGATTTTGGTGTGTCATCCCCACCCCAGTTTTACCTTCAAGGATTTATGGGCTACCAAATCTTTGTGTTATGTGTTCATTATGGATATGATTAGATGTTAGATCTATTACAACATTTCAATTAATGTTTATGAATACATGGTTGAATCAGTTTGATTTAGAAGAGTAAACATTTTGTAGATCTGATTTACCCCCCTCTCAGTTATTGCTTTCCCATATTAGACTTCCAACAATTGCTATCAGAGCATTGTTCTCTTAGAAGAAGTCTAACCACTTGAGAGTTAAGATCTTGGAAATGGAGGTTGATAAGTTGGGAAAGGTCATTGAGAATCAGAAGATTGACATCCAACTGGCACTGTAGCAGCTTGAGACAGTAAGAGAAGAACTATGGAAATCCTTAAAAGCTAGGAAAGAATTGGCAACTCAGTTGAATAACACTTCATATAAAGAAAAAGACATTGAAGGTCTATTTGACAATGAAGATTCCAAAGAAAGTAATGACGCAATTGTATATCTATTGGAGAAGAAAACACACTGAAAGAACGAGTCTAAAGTCTAAAGATAGAATATGAAACTCAATCAATAACACTATTTGAGGTGATTGATCAGAAGAAGAAAGTTGAGGAAGACAAGACAATGACAGAAGCTCACAAATAGTCAGTTGGACATGGTCAACCAAATGTTATTTGCAAATAAGGAGATACACACAAGAGACATTGAAATTATATATCTAAGATCTGAGATCTGAGAACACTCAACTAAAAAATGATTTGAGATCAGAAAGAGAACTCATTGAGAGAATAAATAAACCAAATGAAGCCTTGAGATACTTTGAGGAACTAATGAGATCACCAAGGAGGAATAATGACACCTTTGGACTTGGACATACCGAGCACCAGTCTTCCACTAAAGAAGGAGAATCATCAAAGAGTGGAGAACATAGGAATGTAAAGCCGAAGAAAAACAAACCTACGTGTCATCATTGTGGGAAATCAGGTCACACAACAAACATTTGCCAAAGCAAGAATGGTAAATCCAATCCTAAACCTAAATTTAATAGATATTACTTTAATTGTAAAAAGCATGAACATTAGGAACATGAATGTAGGTCAAAGACTAGCAATACACCTACTTCACCTATATTCCAAGGACATTGCTACAATTGCCAAAAGTTTGGTCATAGAGCTCAAGCTTGTAGATCCAATGCAAAATCCAAATGGACATCCAAGAAACAAGACAATGCACCGAGGAAAGGTAACACATTTAATTGGGATTACAATAAACGACATAGTTGTCATTATTGTGGTGAAGATGGTCATGTTGCAAAAAATTGTATAATGACACACTCTAGAAGTAAATCCAAGAGTTAGATGAATGGAAGTTTGGTCTGTTACAATTGTCACAAGATTGGTCATACCAAGAGAGACTACAAGACCAGAGCCTCGACACCTACTGTTGAGCAGATAAAGAATCAGATGAATCTGACATGGAGAAACAAAGAAGAAGCAAAAAGTAGTGGATCTAATGAAGCCAAGATCACCCAATCCAATGGATCAGGTGTTCACACTACTTCCAATTAAAGCAAAAAGGTATGTAAGGAACTATTTTCTCAAATGCCATATTTTACACCAGTTCCTAACATAAGATGTATTAAAGTCCATATCTGTATAAGATAAGATGCATTAGGACAAATCTGAGATAATAATCGATAAAATAATTGATATGCATAATTGATATCGAGCATCAGTATTAGTATATTTCAAGCACCCATACCGACCAAGCTGATATGTCGAACGAGTTTCAATAGTGACCGAGTCACTATTTTGACCAAGTGATGGTATGAGATAACCGAGCTATTTATTCAAGGACCGAGGACAATTGTTAACCACCTACCACTACACAAAGCATTTATTTAAGACCTAATTCGACCGTTTGAGGCTATATAATGAATTTAGATGTTCATTTTTCCCTTTACACAATGATTAGAGTTTGCAAAGCATTTCTAAAGTGATTCAAGAGTGACTTGAGAAAATTTTGTAAAGATTCCACCTGTGTATCATCGACAAGTATTGTGAAAGGTTGAAGACCCATAATTGCTGAGTTACCCATAATCTATTTCTCAAACCCTAATTTGCAAAAATTGCAGCCAGTTCATTTGTTGGTGTGAAGAGACAAGACAAGGGAATGATGAATATTCAGTTGGTCAAGATTGAGGCTTGTGCACTGCCTAATTTTTTAGTTATTCCTGAGACTGCAGTGAAGGGAGATCTTACGAGAGCCCTATCATCGATCCTACCTAAATTTCTTATGATCCATGATGTGAGAGCATGTTACATGTAAAAAATTAGAGAAGTTGGAGATTTTGAGTTGAGGGAAGCCTACAATAAACTATGTGAAAATGAAGCTTTAAAGGTTGATCATCAGCACATTGACGACAAAGGGTTAGTTTGTGCCCTAGATTTCCCATGTGACTTCAAATTCAAATGGATCAGTACAGTGTTAAGCAGAATACATGATATGAGTCTATGGCTAGAGAATGGACCAGTAAATATCACTGAACATATAATCTGCTGAGTTACCGGTTACCCTATTGTGCAAGGGAAATAAACTATGCATTGTCAGAAAAAGGAAGACATTGAGAAGGTCACTTTAACCGAGTGGAACAAGAGAGGAATCAAATTTCAACGATCACTGATCCTAAAATTGACTTTGAAGTTAGAGTGATTGCACACAAGTTTTATCAATTGACCAGATTGGATAGTGTCCCACGTGTTGTGGTTGATCAGGCATGGAAGATAGTGAAAAGGGATCATACTTATGATCTTGTCGAGCTAAATATGACTCAACTTACCGAGAACCTATCAACAATTAGGAAGGCAAAGAACTCTATGTGTAAGTTTGGATCCTTACTAGTTTGTATATTTTTCTATGTTCAGAATACTTCTCCTACTATAGGAGATGTAGTATGGAGTCAGGACCGACCAATAATAGTATAGATTAATGAGTTCATACAACAGTTAGGAGAGAATTTTGACAATGTCGTGGGTAACTACTTTGTTGAATTTAAGAAAAAGATGAGATTAAGGAGCAAAATCCATGTATCACTAGTAGAGAAGCATTATGATGATGTTTTCTTTCTAGTTGATACTGATTACACTTATGTACAAGCTTTAGTACCGAGGGTAGCATGGCTAAGGTCATTACCTTATTTGGTAAATATAATTGAGACATATGCATCAATCTCATCTCTAATAGCAGAGGAAGTTGATAGAGAGGCTAAGAGATTTGGAAAATATGAAGAAGAAAAATCAAAGATAACCACGAATTTGAAGGCTGCAACCATGGAAAGGAAGAGAAAGAAAATAGTGAAGAATCTTGAGAAGATGCTAGGAGAAGAAGAATAGGAAGATGCACTAGTACAAATCACACAAGGTCAAGGTGAGGACCAATCTAGTGACTCTAAAGAAAGTGAAGAAGAAGATGTGGAAGTGAACAAGAAGGGTAAGAAAGTGATGGTTGTCGAGCCAACTAAGAAGAGTTCACAGCAGAAATCTACTCCTCCTGCCACATCTAGACTAAGAACCAAGGCATCTACAATTACAATATCAACCGAGCCACCAAAGAAAAAATTAGTAAAGAATGCTAATGGGGAGAGCTCGAGGAAAAGGAAACAAGATCAAACTGAAGCTGAGTCGAGCCACCCTAAGAGGAAGACGAGAAAGAAATACATTATGGGAAAATATGAAGAAGATGAAGAATTGACAGAAACAAAGGACATCAACAAATTCAAAGTTGCTACACACAAACATCCTACTAATGTTGATGAGATTTGTCACAACATTAGAACTTAAGAAGGTTTTCTTGGATTCAAGTTTATTAAGTTTGAAAAGTAAAGTAAAATTGATAAGGCAAAGATAGAAGAAGCAACGATGGATATGTTATTATCATACAAGATGACACCATTAGAGATTGGGAATCTAGTCCTCGATGAACTAGCAATTAAGATTGACGAGAGATGGAAGCATGCCATTATGACAGAAAGGTAGATCAGAGAAAGAGCATTAGCTCAAATTATGCCTGAATTGAGAAAGAAGCAGAGAGCTAAATTCATGGACCAATATATCAATAGATTTATTCCTAAATTGAGAGCTTATTCTATACTGAAAAATGATGTTGAAGGAGTTGTACAACAGAGCCAAAGAACATTGAAGATTATTTTTGGATTGATAGTGGACAAGAACAAAGATGAAGGCACGTCAAAATAAGTTGAACTTGACAATAAAGAAGATATTGATGAGCTTGATAATGTTGAGGATGAGATGAAGGATAAGGTTGAGGATGAACAGATTGAGGATTTAACAACTGATGAGGTTACACAAGGTTTGAATGTCGATGAGAAGGGTAAAGAAACAATCACAATTCTAGATTTACCTACTGAGGCAAACCTTGAATTCAATGAAGAAGGAGATAAGAGAAAATAAAATCAAGCAAATAAGTCTACATCAAATATCTCTAAATCGCATGAAGGAGACACAAAGGATACTAAGACTCTTGAAACCGAGGAGAAACAGGAACCTAAGGAGAAAGAGGTCATTCAAGAATTATTATAGTTATCTAATGTCACGCCTCTTGAACACACTAAGATCAAGAGTGTTGATCCACCTGAACAAAAGATAATTATTACTCAGAAGGAGTTAACTTTCCAGTCAGTGGTGATACCAGTACCTTGAAATCTGAATAGAGACCGAGTAATCCTGCAAGATTAGCATTTTCTCATAAGATACTTGGTGAAGTTATAGTGATTCCAAAATGGGATTCTGATAACTTGTCTTATGAGAAAATGCTAATCTTGCAGGATTTATTGAATAGGAAGAGCAAGCAAGAGGAATTGAAAAGGGAACATCAACAGAAGCAAGTACTACATGAGATTAAAGATATCTTTGTTGATGCAATTGAGTTTCAAGATCTAAATGAGAAGGCACATATATTAGAACAATTAGTTCATATTGTTCAAAAGGTGAACAATAGTGATATCGATGCAAATGAGAAACACATGCAACAGTTTGAGAGAAAGTTTGAGACCAAAGCACTTGAGAAATTGCAGCAAAGCTTATTGAGAAGAAGGTTTCACTTTCTGATCTAGTAAGAAACCTAGAAGAAGTTATAAGAATGTTCTCTCTTTGTACAAACAACTTTGTGATACAAAATTATTTACAAAGGAGAATCAACAACTTATTGAGAAGCTAAAATCAGATTTGAAGTCAACTAGACATTCACTGAGCATGGATGCAAGTTCCAACTCTATTCATTTTAATAGGTTGACACATGCCCAAGGGAGATTAGCCAAGGTCATGGTTAATGATGGAAGAATAAGGGCTAAATTGATTTCTATATAGACTATGTTGATATCTCATTTGGAGGTCATGCAAAAATAGGTGAAAGCAGCAAAGGAATTAGCACAAAAAGATCCACCTCTAAATATCGCAAAGAGTTTGATTGATCTAGCTTCCGAGATAGAAATCAAGTTCCATATTTTGGAATCTGTCAGAACCAGTTGGGATAATGCATTGCCAATGATCCTATAGTTTCATAAACCATTTTTGGACAAGTATGATCTAACCCCTACAACCCCAACAGACAAGAGTGACAAAAACAAGGGGGAAATACAATGAAATCATCAAAGGGGAAATAAAGTAAAATAAGTATAAGGTATAATATTTTTTTGAGTTATGTACATATGTTGTATATGTAGTCAGAATTCTAGGGGGAGTTCTAAATCTATTTGAGTACTATTTTTGTAAAGGAATGAAAAGTCATGACAATTTTTTTGCCACTAATGTCAAAGGGGGAGACTGTTGATCTTTAAGTTTTGTTGTCTATTAGTGTCACACACTTAGTCATAAACAAGGAAGGTTGGTCGGTCATCACTATGACCGAGCCATCCCACTAAGGCCAAGACTAAGCAGTAGTTACTGCCAAGCAAGTCAGAGGTCGCCGAGTACACAATAATTGATGAGCAGAATGATTGTCAAATTGCATAGAAGAGTTAGTGTCAAGTGATAGCATATGAATATGCCGAGCAAGACAGTATTGACCGAGCACTAGAGTTTACATATGTCGAGTAAGATAGTTTTTGTATGTGTTTGGAATGGCTCAAACACCTAGGTAAACCATTTTGGCCGACTTCTATGAATCATTTAATGATCATTCACATATATTCAATGCATTAATTACACATTATTTTTGCGATTAAGAATACCTATGTAAGCCATGCAACCAATCAAAATTATAGATGTCTAAGCAATAAATTGTGATGAATCTAGATCGTTGATCTTGATTTGGATGTTTCATCAGTGAGCTATATATGGGATGCTTCAAACCCTAATCTATGTGAGTGTGTGTATGTGTATGGATGCGGATGTGAAGAGTAGAGATCAGGTGTATATGCATGTTTTACATATATGAAGCATTGAACAACCAGAGTGACCGAGAAGAGCAGTGAAGAGCAGAACAAAGATATATTAGATTGAGAGATCAATTAAGAGTTGGGAAGAGGATATCCGATATCAACATTTTTAGTGTAGACCAAAGGATCAGGTATTGATACATTCTAGAAAATAAATCAGGGTAAATCTCTTAACAGAGTGGTCCTAACATGCCTTTGTAAATATCTTAACAAAGTACTTACTTAGTTGTATGTTTCAAATCCTTTAACAAGGTAGATTCTATAAGTCTATAAGATCTTAACAGGGCAGACCCCTCACAGGGTAGATCATGAGAAGTGATCATAATTTATAGCCTTGACAGACACACTTTATTACTGTAGTAGTGAAGATTTGTGGGTGTCATCCCCACCCCAATTTTACCTTCAAGGGTTTTTGGGTTACCAAATCTTTGTGTTATGTGTATATTATGGATATGATTAGATGTTAGATCTATTACATCATTTCAGTTTATGTTTATGAATACATGGTTGAATCAATTTGTTTTAGAAGTGTAAAAGTTTTGTAGATCTAATTCACCCCCCCTCCCAGTTATTGCTTTCCCATATTAGAATTCCAACAAGAAGATGAAGGTATATTTTTGGGATACTCTACAAGAAGCAAGACTTACCGATGTTACAACAAAATACTAAATATAATTGTGGAAAGTGTGAATGTGAAGGTTGATGAATATTTTTAAAAGGATCTTGAGAGACATATTGATTATGAATCTGATACAGAGAACGGAGGAGAGGATAGTAAGAAAGAAGAAGAGGAGACTCATCTGACACCAACATTTACAACCAAGAAACCAAGGTATGTATAAAGAAATCATTCTGAGAATTATATTATTGGTGATAAGAACATAGGAGTTGTTACCAGAAGTAGAGCAACACGAGGTCATGCTTTGTTGTGTCTACTTTTAGAGATTAAACCTAAATCAGTAAAAGAAGCATGCAATGATCTGAATTGGGTAAATGAAATGAGGGAAGATCTTGATCAGATTGAGAAGAATTGGACTTGGGAACTTGTGCCTAGACTGAAAGATAAGAATGTGATTGGAACTAAATGGGTGTACCAAAAAAAATGTGGATGAAAATGCTAAGGTAATAAGGAACAAAGCAAGCTTGGTATGCAAGGGTTACACTCAGATTGAAGGAATTGACTTTGAGGAGACTTATGCTCTTATTTATCAAATGTAGGCAATTCAAATATTCTTGGCTTTTGTAGCACAAGGATTTCAAATTTTATCAGATGGATGTGAACTCAACATTTTTGAATGGAGGTTTGAAGGAAGAGGTTTACATTGAGAAATCGGGAGGTTTCAGATCAGAAGAAAAACTAAAAGAAGTATGTAGATTGAAGAAGGCATTGTATGGCTTGAATCAGGCGCTGAGAGCCTAGTATAGTAGACTAGAGAGATATTTTTGATTGGACAAAAGTTTTTGAAAGGTTTTGCAGACAACAATATGTATTAAAAGAAATATTCAAATCAGATCATGATTGTTGTTGTGTACGTTGACGATATTAATTTTGGAGGCAAGGATGACTTGTGCAAGAGATTTGCAGAATGAATGCATAAATAAATTGAGATGTCTATGATAGAGCTTCTTTCTTCTATTCTAGGTGAATCAAATTAGTAAAGGCATTTTAATTTCTCAGTCCAAGTATGTCAAGGAATTGTTGAAGAAGTTTGGGTTGGAAATTCCAAATTAGTTGTACTCCAATTATGATCGGTTGTAAGTTAACTAAGGAAGATGAGTCACCAAAGAGAGATGTGAGTAAGTACAAATCAATGATTGGTGGATTGTTGTACCTGACTACTACTAGACCATATATTATTTATGCAGTTTGTTTGGAAGCCATATTTTAACAAGAACCAAACGAATCACATGTTATGGAGGTAAAAATAATTTTCAGATATTTGAAAGGGACATAAGAGTTTGGTTTGTGGTATCCAAAAGGTCTAGATTTCACACTAAAAAATTATACCAATGCAGATTGGGTAGGATATTTGGATAATCGAGGAAGTAGCAGTGGTGGAGCTTACTTTCTTGCCTGTCGGTTAGTTTCTTCGTCAAGCAAGAAGCAAGATTCAGTAACTTTATCAACTATTGAATCATAATATATTACAGCATCCTCATGTTGTACTCACATATTCTGGATGAAACAAACTTTAAAGGATATAGGCGTTACTTTTGAAGAGCCAATTTCGATCATGTGTGATAATACTAGTGCTATAAGTATGTCCAAGAATCCAGTACAACATTGCAAAACAAAGTGTATATCTATCAGGTATCATTTTATCAGAGAGAAGGTGTTGGACGATGAAGTAAAGCTTGAGTATGTACCCACAAAGGAGCAAATAGAAGATATATTAAAAGAACCTTTGTTTAAGGATACTTTTGAGTATCTGAGGGGAAAGCTGAGCGTTTTGCCCCTTCCTAATGTTCACTAAATGCACTAGTGTGTGCATTGGTCCAATGATTTGCAAGATTATTCCTTTTTGGATCAATGCCTGATGGCTTCCTCTTAGGGGGAGCAAAGTAAGTTTCTAAGGGGGAGTTTGGCCCTTTGTCATTGCAATCAAAGGGGGAGAAAATTAGAGAGTTTGGATAATAATGAAACTTTGATGTTGATATCATTTTTGTACTGTTTGCTTTGTTATTGATGAATGTTGTCATCAATGACAAATGGGGATATTGTTAGAATGTGAAGTTCATGTTATTCATGTTATTGTCATTGATGTCAACATACCCTGTGCATTTTCATGTTCTAGTTGTATCAGTTGGTGTGTATTGATAGTCTTGGTGGTATCGGTAACTATACCGATAGTATGTATGTCTCAGTAGAAGTATTCACCAAAATATGTGCTTCAGATATATATCCTTACTTTTTTCGATGTTGGTTCTACGTTATGTGAAACGTATGGTGGATCGGTTGTTTGGGGTCAATCCTATTTGAAGCGTGTTTTTGTTTTCGGTCCCAACTGTTATTATGCAGCATTTTCATCATGTCCATTGGAACAAATGGCTTTGGAGAAGGTGTTGTGTGTTGGCATGTGTGAGGCGAGCTGTATCGGTCGAGGTGGTCCATATTTTTTTCCTTACCACCATGGGAATGTCTTGGTGCAACCTATTTTGTTTTTTTTTGGCTGACATGGTTGATGACATCAAGCAGTATAAGAAGATCAAGGATTTATGTTGTTTGTATTGCTTATACATTTCTTGTATATGAGGTAATTGTGAATCTATTTTAGGAGATATGTGTGGCAGAGTGTTGTTGACAATGATCTCAGTGGTGGATTCAATCTCTTTTCATACACTTTGGCAGTGAGCCTCTTTGTATTGGTAATGAGCCTCTTTGTATTGACAGTGATCCTCTTTATATCGGCGGTGAGCCTATTCATATTTAAAGGGTAGTTAGCCGGACCTGCAGTGAGCACAACCAATAGTGAGCCTTTGTAAAAATCACCTTAACCAATGTCACCCTAACATGCATTTTCATTTCATGAGAATTGGCTTCTCTGTGGTTTTTCCCAGTTTGGGTTTTTTACGTAAATCTTGGTGTTTTTTGTGTCAATGTTTCTGTGTTTTCATGTTTACATTTTTGTGGTTGTTTTAAGTACTTAACTGATAGATCAGGAGTTGTTATTTTTGTTGTTTAATAGTTTACCTATAGAGGAAACATTTTGTAAAGTGTGTGGGAATAACTGTTTCACCCCCCAGTTATTTGGTATGTTTAATAGAAACCTCCTTCCCCTCCTCACAAATTTAGTCAATCCTGTCTCTAGCCTCCTTCTGCTTAAGGAACTGAAATAAGTATCTAGAACCGTTTTCCCCATGATTAACCCAGTTGATTCTAGCTCTGGTTTTTTCCCCTTGGACCTTGATATTTTATAACTTCCTCAAAGACTCTCTAGCAAGGACAATGTTATCTTTGGCTAGTTGATCAATTGGGTTGTTCTGTAGTAAATCTTTAGTTAACACCAACTTATTGTGAATATTAGATTCTAGTCTCCTGTTGTCTCTGGCCTTCTTTCCCCCTACCACTTGAAAAAGTGATTTCCAACTTTTTGTACATTGAACCCATCTGATAATGGAACTTTTATGTTTGACCCCCCACTTATTGAACAACCTAATGATATTAATAGAATTACATACATCCTTTTCATTTAAAAGAATGAAATTAATAGAAAAGGAATCCCTCTTTCCTTGGGAGGTAGAAGGTTTTCCTTTGTGGGAAATCTCAGTGATGATCAGATGGTGACAAGATAATGTTTATGGGGTGACCCTCACATAAGACTCATTAGGCTCCCTTTTGAATCCAAAATTGTCCTTGTGGGCGTAAAAATTGTCAAATCTATTGTAAACCCTCTTATCCCCCTTTTGGTAATTACACCAAGTGAACCAAATCCCCTTATTTTTAGCCTTGTTC
The DNA here is from genome assembly GCA_018584345.1 of Thuja plicata. Classification (NCBI taxonomy): domain Eukaryota; kingdom Viridiplantae; phylum Streptophyta; class Pinopsida; order Cupressales; family Cupressaceae; genus Thuja; species Thuja plicata. Next base: position 4,923,085 of record MU228384.1, on the reverse strand, counting down.
CTAGCCAAGGGGTCCACCAGTCTATGTTTGTTTAACATCTTGTACCAGTAGAACATTTTACTGCCTCTCCATTCAAATTTATAGCCCCCTATCTTGTTCTATGACCTCTCAGTCACGTTAAAGTCACCTCCAAAGATCCAAGGAATATTCTCCATCAGAAAAATCCATTTCCAAAGGTCAATTCTTTCCCTTTAGTCATTTGCAACATACACTGAACAAACTCCAAATATCAAATCTCCCATTTTGAATATGACTCACACTAATCTGTTGCAAGGTGAGAAACCCCATCCACCAATGAATTTACCCCATTTGGGACCAATCAAAATAGTAGTACCTCCTTTACCTTTACTATGGGAAGTGGTAAAGTATTTTGCCTCCTTCCAAATGCATCTCAAGTTTATATCTAAAGTAAATATTTATGTGATTTATTGTAACACAAGTATGTCAAGGATTCTATTCATTAATAGAAATCTCTTGATTATGTATTTTTTTTCAGGGGATTCAAGACCTCTAACATTCCAAGAGGCACATTTAATATTCATGGGCATTTAAGGGTTGGTATCCATAGGAGCTCAAAATCTCTTATAGCATTTTGGTAACCACCTCTTGGGGATTTGACCTTCTTATTTCCACCCAAACCTGATGGTCCACCTCTCTTCCTTTTGATTTTAAATTTCGGGGAGTGTTCAACCTCTACCACTAGATCCACCACAGGTTCTATCAAGGGTTCTTTCTTAGTTTTAAGTCTCAATTTTTTCTTATGGGCACCAAAAACAAAGATAGTATTATCCCTTAGTCACCTTTATAAGGTATAATGGCCCAACATTGGCTCTTCTCACCTTGGGTGTCAGCCTGTGTATTGATATCTTTCTTGGCACTAACATCATCACCATTCTTAGGGGGAGGGTGGCAACTCATAGCTATGGGGTCATCAACCATCACCGAGCAAGAGTGGGGTCTAGGAGGGGGTGTGGGGCAGCAGGGATGAAAACAATGGAACAACTAGAGAGGGGATCATCAAAGACATAGGTCTCTTTAAGGACAACGAGAGCACCACTATCAGAGGGGGTTGAAACAAACATCGACTCACTAGGAATCCCAGAAGCCTCACCAAGATTCACACACACCTCCAATGCATTGTCATGGTAGGTGGACTCATAGTTGGAAGTGGTTCGACCCTTCCCACTGAGAGGGGGGTGATGGGTGGGACAACTTTATGGTTATTCATATTTTTCTTGAGGATCTCTTCCATAACTTCTCGAGATTCAGTGTCGCTTCTACCTTTCTATCTGGAACCGAAGTTCCTTCTAATCCTATCTAGGGAAATTTGTTGAGCATTCATTCTCCTGGGTTTATCATTAACATATTGTTCATTTAGTCCAAAGTCTAGGGATTCAACATCGAGGGTTTTTCCAAGATCCTATGGGGGGTCATTAGTATTGACCATAGTGGTATTTGAGGCTTCCTTATGGAGGAGAGCATCCAAAAGATTGTCAAGGGAGTCAGCAATGCGGTCAGTTTCGAGAATGTCATAGGAGGGACCAGAGTTAGTGAGATTAATATTAGGTAAAGGGGGATATGATGCTTAGGATGTGACGAGGTTTTGGTAATAGGGTTAGGTATAGCTAGAGAAAACCACCATTAGGTATAGGGTTAGAAACTTTGCTAGCTTTTTTAATCAGGGGGCAATTCTGTCTCAAATGGCTCTCCCTCCTACATAGGAAACATGCATTATGCCACTGAGGAATGCAATAGGGAAAGAAACCAAATCATGTCTGAGTTCGAAATTAATTTCCCCCGAAAGATCAATACCAGGGTTAATGGAGATAAGCACTCTCACATCAATATGGGGTAGGAGATAATCAGACTTATCCATCCTTTGCACACTGCCAATGGGTTCCAAGGCTTGGGAAAGGAAATTCTAGAGAAATAGTGGTACATTCCCAACCGTAAGCCACCTAGAACATGAAAGTGCCAACACTTCTTCATGAATGGTTTCAGGAGACCAAGGGACCACTCTGAAACAAGAATCCCCAATATTCCAAAACCATTTTTTGACAACTTCTTTTTTGACTGATAGCATTATTAAAAAATGTAAGGAAAATCCCTTTCTACAACACTGTGAGATAGTTTTCTACCCCATAAATTGTGGAGTCATTCATTCAAATAGTTACGAGAAGGAACTTTAGTACAGTCATGAGCCGCAAGAAATATAACACAATTTCTAAGTATATCATTTTCACCCTTGAAAGCCATGGCCATCTGGGCATTTGGCTTAACGACAAGCGGCGAGACAGATGCCTTACCTCCTTCGAGTCCATCCTTTGAGTCGAGTGAGAAGGGCTGGATCACAAACCGAATGCCCTCTGGTAGCATAAATTTGTCTCCTGCGACGACGTCCTTAAACGAACAAGCCCTAGCTTCCTTATTTTGCACTGAAATCAGCTGTGTTTTATCTCCAACACCCAACGTAGCTTCACCCATAAGATCGACTGTGAGCAATTAATGCCCGTAGGTACAGAGAGGACGACCTCCAGCAATATATATATATATATATATATATATATATATTACTAGCAATCGCACCTTAGTGTGCAATGGGAACGCCGTAGAGTTATGGAAAGGTCATTTAAGTGTTTGTCCCTTTGTTTGTCAGTCATTCTCATCCTCTCTAGATCTTCTTAGCTTTGTATCAATATATCTCACCATCTATATATTTTTATAACTCTTCCTCTCTATCTCTCGCTCTCTATGTCTCCCTCTGTAGCTCCCTAGATCTCTTTCTATGTTTACCTCTTGTCCTATCTCTAATTCTCTATCTATTTTCCCCATCCTCCCACTTATATTCATCTATATCTCTATCCAACCATCTTTCTCCATAACCTCCTTCCTATACCTTTTAATCTTTACATCTCTATATTTCTTCTCTAATCTCTCCCTCAATATGTATCTCTATGTTGTTATCTCTCTATCACTCTCTATGTCTATATATTTCCCCCTTTCTACGTCTCTCTGTTAATTTCTACTTATCTATTTATCTTTATATTTCTCCCTCTCTCATTCTGTATTTTTTTTTAATATTTACATCTCTCTCTCTCTCTCTCTCTCTCTCTCT
>MU228384.1:4891083-4910629 GCA_018584345.1 Thuja plicata | reverse complement strand
GAGACCCCTTGAATCCTAAGGTCTTTGAGGCCTAATCCACCTAACCTTTTATCAATGTGACACCAACTCCATCTAACAACATGTTTTTTCCTATTCCCCTTACCATCAGACCATAGGAATCTCCTAACGGCCTTCTGAATTTCAAGAAGTTGGTAATTGTTGAACATCCAAACAGAGGAGTAATAGATACTGTAAGAAGGTAAATTTTTTTGGCAAACCAGCACTCTACCAGCAAGGGAAAGAACCCTATTGTCCCACTTATAGAGCTTTTTGAAAATTCTATCCTTGACCCAAATCCACATGTCTTTGAGTGAAGGGGAGATGGAAAAGGGCACTCCCAAATATCTCACAATCTTGTTAGGTCCACCCCATGAATAACCAAACTAGAGGAACCAATCTGGAGGTTCCTCTTTCCAGCCAAGCATAACAGACTTGGACTTGGATATGCGAGCACCGGAGATGACCTCAAAGAATTCAAGCTTCTGATTAAGATGCTAAATATTAAGACAAGATAATTCAAGGAAGAGAAAAGGGTCATCCGCAAATTGAATATTGAGAAGCTCAGAGTTGTCAGGAAGCAAGATCCCATTAACCTTGGGGGAAATAATGTCATCTCTAAGGATATAGTACAAAGCATCAAATGCAATGAAAAAAAGAGCAGGAGCAAGAGGACAGCCTTGTCTAATAGATCGGGACAGGGGTATAGGATTAGATAGAAAACCATTGATATCAATTCTAGCAGAGGAGTCTTTAAGAAGAACTTGAATGTATCTAACAAATTCAGCAGGGAAACCAAAGGCCTAGAGAATAGAAAGGATGAAATCCCATTCAAAACGATCATAAGCTTTCTCAAAATCTAAGAGAAACATAGCAGAATTTTGATTTGATGACTTAGCCCACTCCATAGATTCCCAGCTAGTGACAAGATTTTCTAGAATATATCATCCCTTGATGAAACCAGTTTGGGTGGGACAGATGAAATTGGGAAGAACATTAACAAGCCGAGAAGCCAAAGCTTTGGCCAGAATTTTGTAAGAAACATTGAGTAGAGTAATCGGCCGCCAATTCTTGATAAGAGACTTATCTCCATCTTTAGGGATGAGCTTAATAATCCCCATATTAATAGAACTACCAAGAGTGCCACGATCATAAGCTTCTGAGTAAAGATCTAGCAGATCCTTAGCAATCCGATCAATATTGGATTTGTAAAATTCAGCAGGAAGGCCATCCGGTCCAGGGGCCTTATCCTTCTTAAGAGAAGATATAGCATCAGTAATTTCCTGCAAAGATCCTAGCCCTAAGAATGGCAACATCATCCTCACGAATTTTCTTAGGTATAAGCGTCTTGCATTTATTCCTAAGCTCTTTGGCATTACTGCTATCTTCAGAACAAAATAAGGTTTTGTAAAAGTTCTCAAAGGTAGCAGCAATGTCATTAATGTCACTAAGCTCCTGATTGTCAATGACAATTCTATCAATTTTCTCTTTACTCTATTTTTGTTTAAGATAATTAAAAAAGAATTTGGAACCCTTATCCCCATATTTTAACCATTGTTGACACCCTCTGACAGCAGCTCCAATGGTTTTAACATGTTGATGTTTCCTCAGAGAGTCTCTGGCAGCAGAGACACGTTTAACATGTGAGATGGAAGTGGGATTAGCTTGAGCATCTAATTCCACAGATTGCAGGCGTTCATTTAATTCATTTTCAACTCTTCTATAATACTTAGCATTTCTTTGGCCTAAGGTTTGGAATATAACCCTCCATGAGGATACGTTCCTATTCCATCTATCCACATGAGAAGGGAAATTGTTAACAAGATTAAACATTCTAACCATCTTAACAGCAATGTTAGTGTCCTGATCATTAAGCAAAGATGTGTTAAGAATAAATTTTTCATTATGATGAGTGCTAGGAGCAAGAGCATTCCTGATATTAATGAGAGAAACTATAGGAAGATGATTAGAGAGAGTAGAAGATGAGACAAAAACAAGGGATTGTTGATGATTGAGAGAGAATGAGAAAAAATCAGAATTGACATAAAATCTATCGAGTCTGGAGTAGATCCTATTATGCCCCTGCTGAAAGTTACACCATGTGTACTAGATTCTAGAAGTATCTTTTCTTCTCCCTTCCAGAGGATCAAACAAGTTAAATTTATGTTTACAGTGATCCCAATAAAATTTCTCTTGGCGCTTCCAGGCAAAGGGAAGACCACCAAGCTTATCATCTTGATTCTCAACCATGTTAAAGTCTCCAGCCAGAATCCATGGTATGTTGGATAAGTTATAAAGCCAGTTCCAAAGAACAATTCTATCTTTAACCTCATTAGGGGCGTAAACAGAACACACTCCAAAAGAGGATCCATTGAAATCAATTATGACACAAGCCACATGGTTGCAAGGGGAGCTACCATAAGAATTAATATAATTAGTCCAATAGGGATTAATTAACAGGGTAGCACCTCCCTTCCCCTTAGGATGATTGGTGCAGATTTTAATGGCATCCCTCCAGATGAAATCCAGAGAAGAACTAAGAACAAAATTAATAGCCTTGAGCTCTTGCATCATGAGAAAGTCTATGTTCTTATGCCCCAATAAAAATCTCTTGATAATATACTTCCTATCAGGAGACTCGAGGCTTCTTATGTTCCAAGATATGCACTTCATGATGAAGAATGTATGAGAGGGCCAGTAAGAGGAGTCAAAATCTCCCCATTCTTCTTTTTGTTTTTAGAGCCCAAGGGCCTGCCCTTTTTCTTAGAGGCAATAGATCCCAAGAGGGGATCTTCCTCATCCTCTCCATTACAAGACTAAGAATACTTAGTTTGAGATCCAACCATGTCTAAATCCCCAATAGTATGAGATCCACCAAGTGACTGGGTCATCATACTATCCAGATTTCAAAAATTCTCAATAATACTAGTTCCAACCAGCTTTTGAGATGTAGTATTATCAGAATTTTTATTAGCAAGTATGACTTCAATAAAATAATCGTCATCCAATTCATTAAGGGCAGAGATGGGGGGGTTGATGGTGTTATCATCTGAAGGGGAAGCTACATCTAGGTTAGGGAAGTCCTTACGACTAACCATGCATGCAGGGACCTCACTCATGGTAACATCACTAGACCTACCATTGTTTGAGCTCTGACCTTCAAAAGTGTTTTTATCAGGCATCATTTTATCTGCAAAGGGATCAGCTTCAATCAATAGATTAGGGGATGCCAGAGTAGCAAAAGGGTTAGATTTAGTGGTGGCATGAATTTGATCTAGGGCCAATTGTTGAACATTCTTTTTCCTAGGTTTCTTGTTTTTCACTGTTTGGAAAACCTCACTATCCTTTAAGATGCCTTTCTGGTCCAAGGTAACAAGGGGTTGATTTGATTTAGGTTGATTAACTGTAGGTTTATTAATGTTAGATTCATCAGAGGTCTTACTCATAGATTTATCAATGTTTCGTTTAGGGATCGAAGAAGCAGGGACGATAGCTAGTTCTCTGTTATTAGGGTTGCCGCTAGCTATATTCCCCTGAGTAGACTCTTCATTTTTCTTTCTAATAATAGGACAATTTTTTCAGATGTGTCCTTCCTTTTTGCACAAAAAACAAGCATTTAGACCCCCGAGAATTTCAACCAGGCAGGAAAAAATATCCCCATGAATTTTCAAAGTAAGCTTTTGTGGGATGTCAACCCCTGGCTTAAGAGAGACCAAAACCCTAGCGTCAAGGTTGGAGACCAACCTAGAAGTTTCATCTATCCTAATAATTGTGCCAAAAGGAGCAAGCATTTGTGCAAGAAACTTCCACAGGAAGGGTGGGACTTCTTTTAAAATAAGCCACCTGGGTGAGGATAGAGCTAAAAATTCATCACAAATCGCATCATGAGACCAAGAAAGAGCCCTAAATGAGGTTTTACCGAAATTCCAATATTGTCGTTTTAGGGCTTCAACCTGGGCCTCATGATTATTAAAGAAAATAATGAAAATCCCTTTCTGAATCTGCCTATAGAATGAAATTTTTAACCCAAGCTTTAAATTCCATAAATTATGAAACCAATCATCTAAGAACTTTCTAGGAGGGCATTTTTCAATATCCACGCATGCAAAAAAAATTGCAGTGTCACAGAGCCAAGACTTCTCCAAAGCAATTTCCTTTAGCATAGCGTCATTAGGTGAAAAAACAAATTCGGTCAAGACATTGGGAGATTCATTACCATCCTCGAATGGTTGCTTGCCTCCAACCACATGCACAAATTTTGCATCAATTGGGACACCATGGTTACTAGGTGCCACCGTTTCTGTGAAAGATTTCTTCTGGGGTTGGGTTGAAGAACTAGGGTTTTGACCACCAGGAGGCAAATTAACACATGAGGCCTCCTTCGGACCAGCCAAAGGAGAAATCAGATTGACGGATGAGGGGAGGGAAATGGTTGGAAGCTCCTTTGAACCAGTTGAAGAAGCATGCAGATTGAAACCATCAGGTAAGGGTTCCAAGTTAATTCCATCGGAACCGGTTTCCATTAAAACTGAAACAATTAAAGAAGTAAGGAAAAATAAAGGCAGAGCAGGGGAAGACTGCCAAACTGGGTGGAGGAGCGAATCTCCTCCACAAAACCTTCCACATCACATGCGATGCGTCATGCCTTCAGTCCCTATCACATCCAACTTTCAGAGCTCGCATCCGATATCTCTATTCTAATTTTTTTAAATTTAATATTTTTATTATATACAATAATTCATATATTAAATTTGGCCTTCACATTATCAATAAAGATTGATATACACTACCTACCCTTGTTGTTGATTTTTCCTACTCAAAAATCATCCTCTAGCAGTGAATTTGGGTGTTTCATGTCCATTCTGTATCAGCAAAGGCTTCATCTTTGGATGAAAAATCTTGTACGTCATCAACAAGAAATTCATCAACACCATCTGTATCATTAACTTTTTGTGAATTATCATAACTACCTCTTATATCATCCTCCATTTTCATTCATATCCAATCAAAATGAAATTGTTGGTGGTATTGATAAATGAGTTTACAATATATATTGTAAGGGTTTCCCATACACTTTTCCTCATCACAATTCACTCTTCACGTGGCATGGAATTTTAATGTAAGCATTATAATATATCGTATTTGTATATAAAATTATTATTTTAAATAGTTGTAGGGCTCCTCATTTCACTAAACACTTCCTATCATTTGATAAGTAGGAGATATTTTCTATAGCAAGGAAAATTATGATATTGCTACCAGGATTCAACTATGTAGTTTTTTTGAGTCAAACTCATTGACCCATGTTTCATGAGTAGTGGTTCACAACAACCCATCTCTCATCAGAATGAATGGAACAGTTTTCCCTAATTGCATCTATGTGATACTCAGAGGTGAAGCACCAAGAATTCCCAGGAGGTCACCCATCCAAGTACTACTCCATCTCAAGCACATTTAACTATGGATTATCCTTCATGGCTAAGCCCACTCTGCTTGCAACCCCATTTGCAAGACCTTCAACAAGTGTCGTGCCTTGTGAACCATTCATTAGAAAGCCCCTCAAGCTCACCAATTGATAAGTAGGAGATATTTTGCACAAGTCAAATTATGATATTGCTATTAGGATTCAACTGTATAGTTTTTTGAGTCAAACTCATCAAACCATGTTTTATGAGTAGTGGTTCACAAGAACCCATCTCTCATGAGAATGAAAGGATCACTTATAACTCATTACATCTAGTTGATGCTCAAGGGGATTTCTAACGAATGATTCATAAGGCACAACACTTGTGGAAGGTTTTGCAAATGGGATTGCAAGAAGAGTGGGCTTAACCAAGGAGTAAACTCTGTAGTTAAGTGTGCTTGAGCTAGAGTAGTACTGAGATGGTTGATCTCCTGGGAATTCTCTATGCTTCACTTCATTGACCCATGTTTCATGAGTAGTGGTTCACAAGAACCCATCTCTCATGAGAATGAAAGGAACACTTATAACTCATTACATCTAGTTGATGCTCAAGAGGATTTCTAATGAATGATTCATAAGAAAAAACACTTGTGGAAGGTTTTGCAAATGGGATTGCAAGAAGAGTGGGCTTAACCAAGGATGAAAATTTATAGTTAAGTGCGCTTGAGCTGGAGTAGTACTGGGATGGTTGATCTCCTGGGAATTCCCTGTGCTTCACCTCTGTGAGCATCACCTAGATGTAATGAGTCCTAAGTGTTCCATTAATTCTCATGAGAAATGGGTTCTTGTAAACCACTAGTCATGAACCAAGGGTTAATGATTTTGAGTCAAAAAACTACATGGTTGAATCCTAATAGTAATATCATAATTTGACTTGTTGTGGAAAATATCTCCTACTTATCAATTGGTGATCTAAAGGGGATTTCTAATGAATGGTTCATAAGGCACAACACTTTTTAAAGATTTTGAAAATGGGGTTGCAAGCATAGTGAGCTTAATTATGGAGGAAAATTCATAGTTAAGTGTGCTTAAGCTAGAGTAGTACAGGGATGGGTAACCTCCTGAGAAGTCCCAATGCTTCACCTCTATGAGCATCACATAGATGCAATGAGTGCTAAGTGTTCCATTCATTCTCATGAGATATAGGTTCTTGTGAACCACTACTCATGAAACATGGGTCAATGAGTTTGAATAAAAAAGCTACACAGTTGAATCCTGATAGCAATATCATAATTTGAAAGTATCTCCTACTTATAAATTGGTGAGGTCAATGGGATTTCTACTGAATGATTCATAAGGCACAACACTTGCTAAATGTTTTGAAAATGGGGTTGCAAGAAGAGTGAGCTTAACTATGGAGGAAACTATGTAGTTAAGAGCACTCAAGATGGAGTAGCAAAGGGACAGGTGACCTCCTGGGAAGTCCCAATGCTTCACCTCGATGAGAATCACCTAGATGTAATGAGTGTTAAGTGTTCCATTCATTCTCATGAGAGATGGGTTCTTGTGAACCACTACTCATGAAACATGGGTCAATGAATTTGAATAAAAAAAGTACATAGTTGAATCCTGATGACAATATCATAATTTGACTTGTTGTGGAAAATATCTCCTACTTATCAATTGGTGAGCTTGAAAGGGGATTTATAATGAATGGTTCATAAGGTACAACACTTGGTAAAGGTTTTTCAAATGGGGTTGCAAGAAGAGTGGGATTAACCATGGAGGAAACTTCATAGTTAAGTGCACTCGAGATAGAGTAGTACTGGGATATGTGACCTCCTAGGAAGTCCCAACACTTCACATCTATGAGCATAACGTAGATGTAATATTGAGTGCTAAGTATTGAATTCATTCTCATGAGAGATGAGTTCTTGTGAACCAGTAGTCATGAAACATGGGAAATGAGTTTGACTAAAAAAATAAACAGTTAAATCCTGATAGCAATATCATAACTTCCTATCATTACTGAAGAAAATTTTGTGAATAGAAGTGATTTATGAGGGAAAAATATGTATGCAAGGAAAATGGCTCTTTTTGTGCTCTAGATATTTTCAATATTTTTTTTGGTAAAAATTAAATCTCCTACCAGCTCACTATTGTACACACAAAGCATGCGACTGCTAGTTTATTATTGGGTTGAAAGGCCATTGTTAGTCATTGTTAGGCTAGTGTGAATGTTGTCAATCAATCTATTTTAGATATTTTATTTTAATAAAATACTTTATTTTTTAAAAGTTACATATATGATGTGTTTTCATTATGATTGTATTTATTTTTGAAATTAATTTATCGAAGAATGCATATGTATGAAATGTTATTAAAATTTTAGAAATAGGTATAAGTGTTTAATACATTAACAAATAATGGCTTATGTCACTAATTTATTGTGAATGGGTGTAATGATTATTAGCGCTTAAAGTTGGGTTTGCTAGTCTTCTTTTGGGTTTTATTGAAGAGGTTGCATTCCATTTTAGGGTTTTGGGGTATTTATTTACCAAAGGCCTAAAGGTTGTCATAATTTATTATCTTAATTTATTTTTTATGATTGGTGATATTGTTTTTATGGTCATTGAGTTTGTACAATGGTTCTTGTTTTTTCGGTGAATTGAGACCAATTATGATGTCATCATGTTAATACTTGATGGTTATTTGATATTTTGTGTTAGTGTATCAAGTCTTGTTGTATTAAAATGCAATTAATGGAATATGGAGACTGTTGTCACATAGGTTTGCACCCTTGCTGAAAGCTTCTCTAACAGCAACCTAGTGAAACATGGAATCAACCTCCAAGCTGTGGGACTTGAACTACGAGGTTGAATCTCCGGAGAAGGCCGGCTTCCTCTACCATCAGGATGCACCTAAAACTATCTCTTGCAAGGAAAAGGGAGAAGGAGATACATAAAACCAAATTACTTGAAAGGAAAGGGTGATACACCAAGATAGGGCCTACTTTCTTCTGCCTTGAAACTGCACTACACATCCATATAACTCAACTAACACAACTTCTACCACATGATTCACAGCAAACATGTGAAGGTCAGAGACTAAAATTACTACAAGGGAAGATAAACTTCTCAATACAGTAATCCAAGCGAAATAGACACAACACACAATGAACCAGAATCAGAATCAGTTATTGATTGCAAAAGAGGATAAACATGAATTACATAAAATGGGGCACAAGGGAATTACAATAACAGCAAGCTGTCATAGAATCAGAAAAGAAGTAGATGGATGAAGAAAAGATACAGGAGAAAAACACTACAAATATCAAAATCTTCCAACCCCTTACAAGATGAGTCTCGACTCATACTTATACAATTCTTGAAGCCAACTGCAACCTTCTGCAATAACTTCCCGATCAGATCTTTTTCTGTTTGCCACCGCCTAGCCCCTGATAGTCATCACCTCAAAATATCAACATAAATGCTTCTCTGCAGAAGCGGCCATGTCACTCTAGAAGAGCCTCAAAAGTCTTTTAAATTCAATAACTGCTCTGTACATTCGAGTGACTACAATCTTTGAACTTTTAAAACATTTGATCCCTGCAAAATATCTGATTCTTGCACTTCAAGAAGATCTGATCTAAACAGAGATCAGACGACTGCCTCTTGCATAATCCAGTGATTATCATACTCTGATCAAATCTGAAAATCTCTGCAAATCGAACAAATCATTCTGCCTTTGTCGCTTACTCGCAGCCTCTGAAAGTCTGTTTCTGTTTTATGCGCGAGTGCGCGACGAGCTCTTCTGCATTGCCTTTTATGTGATCGCGCAGTCGCGTGCAATTTTCTCTTTGTTTCACTTTCTGGGCGAGTAGGCGACGAGGCAATCCTTTCATCAATTGCTCAGTCGCGAGTTGTCTTTGACTTGTCTTTATTCCTTGGCGGGCGCGCGACAGCATCACTTTTCCTTTGGTTGCGCAGTTGCCCAGAAATTACTCTGTCTTTCACTTTAACAGTGAGTGCGCGACGAGCTCTTTACTCTTGTTAATCGCTTAGTCGCGAGCTGTTCTTGATTTATCTTTATTATCTAGCGACTGAGCGATGACTTCTCTTTTTCTTCAGTCGCACACTCGTCAGCAATTTCTTTTTCATATGCATTTCTCGGCGACCGAGCGACGAGCCCTTTTCCCTCTCGGTCGCGCACTCGCGAGCAGCATTCCTTTTAATTTTATGGCTCAGCGACTGTGCGACCATCTCTTCCTCCAACTCGTCGCAGCCCCGCAAACCATTTTCCATTTGTGTGCATTGCCCGGCGACTACGCGATGAGCTACCTTTTATTCCATCGCGCACTCGCGCCCTGTTTCCTCTGCTTGCCTTTTGCTTGGAGACTGGCCGACGAGCCATTTTTGATTTGTGTCCTTTGCTCAGCGAGTGAGCAACCAAGTCCCTATTTTACTCGTCGCGCACTCGTGCTCAACTATCTTTTCCGGTCTTCTTCTCGGTGACTGCGCGACGAGCACTTTCTTTCCTTGATCGCGCAGTCGCAACCTATTCCTTCATGTGTATTTCTCAGCGACTGAGTGATGAGGCCCTGTTCTTGCTCGTCGCGCAGGCGGGGGCTGCTTTTTCTTTCTTCTTTTCGATCAGCGAGTGCGCGACCACATCTCCCATTAAGCTCGTCGCTCACTCGCGAGCTAGGGACCCGTCATGACATAGACATCGCGACTACGCGACGAGGCATGAAATACTTGACCCGCTCAGTCGCAAGGCAAGAAGGAACTGACCTAAATTGATCGCGATTGCGCGATGCATTAACTTTTGACTCGTCGCTCAGTCGGGGAGAAAATGGACTGATGTAAGAATAGGTGGCGACTGAGCGACGACCGCGATTGGCAGCTCGTCGCGCAGTCGCGCAACTTAAAATCTGATCAAAAAGTTAAAACGCGATTTGACATAAGGCAAGATTTGAAAAGGGTTGAGCCACTTTGGGCGGGAAAACACAGAAGAGACCAAATTGCAAGAATGGGGAAATTTGGTCAACAGAGACCTTGTGTTTCTAATTATGATGGAATAGATCCAAACGAGAACATATGCATGAGTTATATGATGTTTTTGAATAGGTATTAAGTCATAGAACCTGGAAGAGTTACAATGTAATTTATAAATTGGAATATGTATATGATGATTTTAATGATGTCCATTTGGATATGTTGGACATATGTGGATCCTAATGTTGATTTTGTGATTCTATTCATTATGCTCCAAATTGTTTTTTATGTTGGTTCCATTGGATATGATGTAGCTTGTAGGTTTATTTGTGTGGTCATTTGATCAAAGTTATGCTCTTCTAGTTTTTAGTTTGGAACATAGGGGTGGGTTTCTAGGAGCACAGTTAGGAGAGTGGCTCGCAATAGGGGTTGGGCCCCCAAGAGGCTTCCATGATAACCCATTGTGGAGTAGATAGTTAAGTAATAACATAATAAATGAACTGGTGCAACAACACATTAATCAAGATAATTATGTTTCCTTTCTCATGTCCATGAGTGCTCGTATAAAATAAGGATGAAATGGAGAAGGCCTATTCTGACCTGGGACATTGATCTGGCAAATCGGCTTCCTTGTTCTTATGAAAGGATTTTTAGTTTCACATGAGTTCTCACTTGGGGGCCAGGATCTAGAGAGACTGTCAAGATAACCTAGGATAATGGGGAGCTATGTGATGAGACTCCTTTACATGTTTCTTAGAATCCCCTCTATTTAGCCTTGTGGTTTGCCTCTGGTATGTTTGTTGGTATCCCTTTGTGAATCCTTATGTTGGTTCCTATGTGAGTTTCATGTATCATGATTCTAGCCTTTTCTTATGTTTGTTTGTGTAGTGTGGGATCTTGTGTCTATCTCCTAGCATGAAGGGGTAGGCCTCAAGTCTTGCTCTTTCTTCTCCATCAAGGTCAGAATTTTATTTGTGAGCTTATTGGGTGGACCTTACATATTCATTCCATCTTCTTGATTTATGTAGATATATGTTTCTTATTGTACCTATTATATCATGTTGTGGTGAGCATATGTATTGATGTTGTATTGTACACTCCCTAAAAATATAAATGTAATTGTATCTATAAATAGGTAATAATGATTCATTGTAATGTGATGCTTTGAGTTAGATAGATTGATGTTGGTATCTATTATCATAGTATGTTTATATGTTATCTTGTTATTTGGTAATGGATTAGGAGCATTTGGAATTTAGGTTTAAAAAGAATCTAGTTTATTGATGTCAACCTTGTGCATTATTTCATTAATGTTTAATTGAATTAGTTAAGTGAGTGTGCATTGCATAGTAGTAACATTGGGAAACCTAAGAGGATGTAGTCTAGTGTTTTGATATTTAGTACTTATGCATGTAAATAATTTAATGTAACATATACTTAGTTATCATGTTGTGTTAATGTAATCATAACATTAGATTGAAGTTGATATTATCGATGTAAAAAAATTATTCTATGTTCTTAGTGGTTTTTTGGTCGTCCTCTCGAGTTCCTTGGTAGGGCACCACAACTTTGTTTCAGTGTATGATAGACCATATCTTGCAAATTATCTTTAGACTAGAGATGATGTTCATACTTGATAATAGATTAAGGAGATCATCACAATATTTTTCCATGTCAACATTGAAATTCAACATGAAATGGGGCTATTATAGAGGTGAGGCTCAATTGTTGAAGGTCATCTATTAATCCAACTTTAGAGGAGAAATAACAAACATTATAATCTTACTTCATAGGTTAAAAGATAATTGAATCACCAACTATTTTGAAGAATGGGCGTACATATTCATGTGAATCCATTACATTGGAAATCAATATGTAGATTTGGAAAGCCTAATTAGTGATAAGGTTCACTCAATGAATACTAACTTTAATTTCAATAAATCATTTTATATGTCATCATATTTATTGTGTCCTACCTTGTACAAGACCTTGGCACAATCTTATATACACGGAGGAATTTTATAATAATATTTAAATATGTAACTACTATCCAAATTTGGAGTTAGATAAGAGCTACTCAAGATTCAGAAGGGTAAATTACATTTTTTTTGTGCGACTAGGCAGCGAGCTACAAGCAGATATAGGGTAGAGAATTTCACCTAATGTTGTCCAATTGAATAGTCAATATAGAATCCAATTTATGTAGTTCCAATGCTTTATTTACATTTGGTAAGTAGGTTACGATGGACTTCCACTCAAATCACCCAAGTATGTTAAAGATAAATTTATCTTAATTTAGATTTGGGGATAAGTGTATAAGGTAAACAATTTTTTTGTTGAAAAGAAACATGCAGGAATTTATTTTTCGATTAGGCTAGGTTACTACAATTATAACACCCAATCGGATGCTTTGAATATAAAAAGGCTCTAGTAAAGTTACTACTCATCCCTATGACCATTATAAATTTTCATTTGATAGAAAAAATTATGTAAAAAAATGTACATCTTGGCCACCAGTTCCATCATGTGCCACATTTGGAAGACTACTTGGTAGACTACACCGATGTTTGTGAAGCTTGAAAAATGAATTGGATGAGGCTTACATTCAAGCAAATTGTTACATACCAACTTGATTGGGATGTTGAAAGAGTAGAGGATGATAGATTTGATCTAATCGACCCTATCTAATATACCATCCTAAAAAGTAAGCAATTACTTTGTGCTCATTTTGGGACCATTTTGAGCCCACTTTAGTGTGTCTCTTATGGTAGTACCTCATATTGTACTTAAATTCACAATTAAACCAGATGTAGGTACTCCTTCTCCTTAAATTTTTCTTGAACTTGAGTTTGGATCTAATCTCTATGCATATTTTCCCTTCATTCATGATTCATTTCCCTCTTAGTTCCTTTTACATGCACTTTACATCTCAGAAGATTTCCCTAATTTCCTAACAGCTTAGGCTTTTGGATGTCCCTTTTAGAACACAACCCTAGGTCCTAGGATGACTTTGAAAAAGTCTTCCTGTACGAGGCCGACTTGGGTCAGCCTTGTCTTGGACTAGGCCAACTTAGGTCGGCCTTGTCCTAGGGCCTTTTCATTTAGTGGGATCCTGACCCTATGCAGGGTTGTTTCTCCTAGGTTCTTAATCAGGGCCAGTCTTGCAAAATATAAGCTCTAAAATGTCTATAAAAGGAGACCTCTTCCTCTCATTTAGAGATATCTCATCTTCATGCAAGAGCTATTGAGAAAACTATTGTGAATTTAAGATATTCAAGTGCAAGAAAGCATCCATTAAATGCATTAATAATCAAGCATTCAAGGCAATTCCTTCCATAGATCTATCTCTTTTTCCTATTGGAGGCCAAACAAAGGAGTTTTGACAACAAGTAAGGAGATCTACATTCATCCATCAAGTCTTCCTCTTCTCTCTCTTCTTCAATTCAATAATGAGGCAAATTACAACATTTACTACATGAGATTTTTTCATACATCATTTCCCTTTTGGTTTTTTTGTTGAGTCAAAGCTATTGCATCAAAATTCTTGAATGAATATTTAGAGACAATTGCATCTACATGGTATGATACATTCCATTGTTTAGATCTAATCTCTGCTAAATGTTAGCATTATTTAAATTACATCTATTTTATTTCAAGGTTAATTCCTATACAGGTACTTGACCAAGCCAAGCCCCTCCCCACAAAAATTTCCCATTCTTTTTTGTG
Organism: Thuja plicata; assembly: GCA_018584345.1. Lineage (NCBI taxonomy): Eukaryota > Viridiplantae > Streptophyta > Pinopsida > Cupressales > Cupressaceae > Thuja > Thuja plicata. Next base: position 4,896,505 of record MU228384.1, on the reverse strand, counting down.
TACAAGAACATGTGGTAGAGGCTCAAATCTAGAATTTCAGAGTTACAAAACTAGTGATAGGTCTACTATAGATTTCACCAGTTTTAGCCTCCTAGACAAGGCCAAATTTTTGGGACTAGGTAGACTTGAGTCAGCATTGTCCTTTGGATTTACAAATTTCACAGTTGGGAATTGCAGGTCTTAGGGTTCCAGATCTAGAAGAGTTCCCAGTTCTGATTGTTTGGCGATAGTCATTTCCAAATCTGAGATTCATTCCCTCTTTTCCTCATTTCAAGATAAGTTAATTTCTCTTATTGCATTTACCATAATTAATCATATATCAAATTTACATATCATATGCATCATCTATCATAAAGGAATCTATCAAATACCCCCCCCCCCCCAACACATTGNATCTATCAAATCCCCCCCCCCCCCCAACACATTGTGTGGATCATGAATTTTCACCCTTACTCTCTTGGTTGTTCTAATCAGATTCACGATGTTAAGGGTTTGGTATTACAATGTATATTTAATTTGGTGGTCTACCATTGATCACAATTTTTCATATTACATTTTTGTGAACCCGTCGCTTTCATGCATTATACTTTCTAATTTTGTAGTTAGATATTCTTTATGTGATCTCTATTGTGTGCATTGATTTGTCTTTCTTTTGCATCATAGTAGATCCTATCTTTACCACTCTCCTATTTTGAGATCTAGTTTTGTGTTGTTAACATGAAACTCTCTAAATTGGATTAGTGTGCAATTACTTATGTCATTACCTTCCTTCTTACCTCTATCAAACGCATGGAGTGAATCAAAGAATTTTTCATTTGTTTTCCTTCATGGTATTCTTGCATATGGAATAATGAGTTTAACCAATATATCTCTTCATTATAAGGCATGTTTCAAAAATGTTATCAATGTTTCATGTGTGTTTCTCCTTCACATTCTAACTAAATTCATGCAATATGTAGATACCATAATGGCCTTTTTTAGTGAACCTAATGTTACTCTTCCTAATCCTATTCCTCAAAATCTAGCTCCTAGTAATCCTATGGAAACCAATGTTTGTAATCCTTATCAAAATATTCAAAAAAAATTTCTTGAGGCAGATGCAATTAGAAATTTCCTAGATGACTTCTCTCCAAAAATAAGGGATACTCCTACTTCACATCATAACAATAGTAAGGATGATGATTCTCCTACTCCCATTCATAGACCTCAATAATCTAATTAACAATCCATCAAAGGATTTAGTGACCATATCCCTAAATCTCCTCCTAATCCTCCTCAAGATTATGATGTATCTCAAGATCACATTGTCTCTCAACCAACACCATCTCATAAACCCTCACCTTATGATGACTGTGACACTTTGGCTGGAAGAATCTATCTAGATATCAAATATCATTCTAGGATAATATTGTTGGAAATAATGGAATGGTGTGTACTAAGAGGGGAGGCGTGAATCCCTACCCTTGAAACTTTTTGTCAATTAACCTTTATCCTTTAGTAATCAATTCCTTGCATTACCGACCATATCTGTTATTCTATCTTTATGCATGTAATATAAATTCATAATCTTAATTTTCATGTAAACATTCATAGAAAATTTCATGAAATGTATTGACACATGACACAAGATTTGGTAATGCAGAAAACCCCTGTTAGAAGGTAAAAACTACAGTGGGGGTGAAACCCACAAAAACTTCACTATCTACAGAATGGAAGGGGTCGGTTAAGGATTACAATTTTGATCACTTCTGATGATCTTACATTGTTAGGAGTAACATGTTTAGACTGGTTAAGATCTACTCTGTTAAGATATTTAGAAACACTCTTTAGTGTGCACTCGGTTAAGAGGTTTACAAAAGGATTGTTAAATCCACCTTCTCAAAGGATTTCTTCTATTTTCTACACTTGTTAGAATGTAGTCAAAAATACTTATTGACCTGAGTATATGTAATCTAGAATTGATGAATACAGATCCATTAAAGTTCACATGTATATTTATCACCTATAGTGATTGATCAATACCTATGTTTTGCTCGGTAGCCTTGAATCTGGTTCTTAATAACCTATTTCATCTTTTGTTGTCCTTCTACATAAAACTCCATCTCTGATCCATAGATGTGCTCCTCAGCTACAATTATCATCACATCACCTTGTTCTAATTGATTACACATGTATTTATACAATGAATTTGACCTATTTTAGTTTCACACTTTTCAATGATAACTCTATGATCAAAGGTTTACAACTTGACCTTGATCTCCTAGTTTGCATGTTTACAATCAGTTAGACTGATTAAAACAATTATAATTACATTGCTTGTCCCTCAAGAAATGGTTTTAAAGATATGCTTTAAAGCTAAATCTAAAACTTAAGTGTTTTATCTGACGTGTAAGTCAGATTGACATTTCTTAGAATATAACTGTCTCTCAGTAGACTGGTGCTCAGGTTGCTCTTTAGTTTGTCTGTGGGCGTAGACTATAAAATTTTGTTGGGTTCCTCTTTTGTCTGCTATGTCATTTTACACTGTTGACTTCTCTGTCAGGTTACATTGTAAACTTCTGTCGGGTTACTCTGTGAAGTATGTTGTCGGTTTACACAGTGATCTATCTGTCGGGTTCCTCTATACAAAATTTTTGGTGACCTTTGTTTAACTGTTGTGTCAGGTTGCACTGAAATCATGTCTTTCAGTGATCATTGTACCGACAGTTCAAAAATTGTTTCCTTTGCATACTAATGGAAAAATATGATCATCAATCTCCCCCTTTGATATTAGTATCAAAAATTGATATGTGCAAAGCTAAAATGTTTAGTATATACACCATGTGTTCACCTTGTCAATATGACTCCCCCTATGTGCATGCTGGTATAGTATATGTACATGTATATACACTTGTTTTTATACTATTTTCCCCTTTCACCTTATTTCTCCCTTTTATTATATCTCTCTTTGTCACATATTATTTCCCCCCTTTTTTGATAATAAGGACAAAGAGTAATACTTACAGTTTGTCAAAAATATGGGAATGAGAGTTCTGCATCTCTTCCATCATTTTCTCCCACTTCTCCTTAAGGTGTTCAAGGGTCATGATATCTAATGTGATCCTTGCATGCATATCATATATGCTTTCTATCACAGAAATTTCTAGGGTGGCAATCAATTGTCTTGCCGATGTCATATGTTGTTGCAGTAATGTAAGATTCAGTAGGAGTAGAGCTTGAAGCTTGGTTACCTCATCTCTGAATTTTGTTTCTGCCTCTAAAATCTCAAGTCTCAACCTTTTAGCTTCCATAATCCTTTCATAATGCAACTTGATTGCATTTTTAGTGGTTGTAAGACTCTGTGCACTAGCATTTAGATATACATATGTCTGAGCAATATTCTCACTATTCTTCTTAGTGAATTGCTCTAATGTGCATAAATTCTAAAATAAGGTTATAGCTTCTGAAATGATTGATTTCAATTCATTAACTAGTTCAGACAACTTTACCTTGTTCTCAGCCACTTCTTGGCTGATTTTCTCTATCAATTTGTATTGATACTTTTTCTCTGCATGTTCTTCTATTTCCTTCTCTGCATCCATATTCTGTGAGGTGATATCTTCGGTAAGAATGGCTAGTTGATCAAGTTTAGGAGCATTTTGATCAATGTCACCATCAAGTACAATTTGTAGAAGGATATCCTTGGTTGTCTCTAGTACCTGTGTGTCCTTTGTTTCCTTTTTAAGCTTATCTTGGATAGCTTTCCTTTTACAAAGTTCTGCATACTTTGTAAGTGTGTCTGGATACAATGTCCTTAGATCACATGTAGGAATTTCAATTAGCTCATCCAGTGTGACTAGATTCTTATTCTTTTTCTTCTTCTTCTTTGAAAGTGTTGTGGAGGGACCTATATGCAGTACCATAGCAAGTTCATTTACTTGGTTTGATGTACTTGGTGAAGGCTTTGGAGTATATGATCCTTTATCCCGCTGCTCGGTGTCTACCTGTCGATTGGGAGTGGATGTCTCCACATCAACCTTAGCTTTATCTGCAACATCTCCTTCGGTATCCTTAAGACTGGCATCACCTTTCTTCTCTTCTTCACCTTTAACTTTCTTCTCTCCATTTGTTTATTTTTGTTCTTCATTTGTTACATTTTGGTCATCATTTGTGTTTTCTACTCCTCTTCACCCTTATCCTCAGGTATGCTTGCATCAAGATCGGGGGACTTCCCCTTTTCTGAGATGATATTGATAGCTTGTATCAATAATGGCATTTGGCCTGGTATGTTGACCTGTGTAGCTTCATTTTTTGTGTCCTATTCCTTGGATTTCTTAGTGGCACTAATGACATCCTTATCTGCATTTACCTCATTGAAAGGATCTTCGGTGATATCTATGATTGTCAAATCTTGGATTGTGACATCGGTTGTGTCTCCTAATGACTGCAAGATCTGAGGTATGTCATCCATTTCTTTACTAGCATATGTGTTCAATTCAACTGAAGTGACATCCTCTGCATCATTTATAAGAATGTTCTCTGGGTTTGATGTGTTGGACTCAATGGGAAGTAGTACTGAGAGGGGAGGGGTGAATCAGTACCTCTAAAACTTTTAACACTTTACCCAATTTATCATTAGTGATCATTCAATTTTAGTTTACCAACCATTACTATTTATTATTTCTTATGTAGACATTTGTTTGTTAACAATCTTTACAATCATCCATGGAAATATTCATGAAATTAACAAACACATAAAATAAGATATGATATCGCAGAAAACTCCTGTTAGGAAGTAAAAACTGCGGTGGGGATCGCACCCACAAAACTTCACTATCCGTAGAATGGAAGGGAGCCGGTTATGGCTTACAATTTTGATCACTTATGATGATCTACCATGTTAGGAGTATTGAGGTGGAGACCTGTTAAGATCTACTCTGTTAAGAGCTTTAGCAACACTAATTTAAGTGTGCACTCAGTTATGAGATTTACAATAGGACAGTTAAGCCCACCTTTCTTGAAAGGATTTCATTAGTGTACTACACTTGTTAGAATGAGTACAAATATTTACCTGACTGTATGCAATCTACTATTGTTGATTTATAGATCCATTAAAGCTTTTACAATAATGATATCACCTTAAGTGATTGATGAATACCTTTTCTCTGCTTGTTGGTAGCCCCTGTTCTATTCTTGAAAATTGATTTGAATCTGTTTGTGTTCTTCTGCATGAATTCTTTGTCTGGTCTTTCATTGCTCTCTATGGCTACTTTCTTCATTGAACAACAACTATTTTGAATGGGTCAAGCACCTACCTATACAAGTTTTTTGACCTATCTTGGAATTCACAATTTACAATGTTAACTCTTAGATCCAAGGTTTACAACTTGACCTTGATCTTTAGTTTGCATGTTTTAAAATAGTAAAATGAATTAAAACAATA
>MU228384.1:4838913-4858283 GCA_018584345.1 Thuja plicata | reverse complement strand
GATGAATTTAATTAAAAGGGAGATTAAATCTTTTAATTAAATAAAAATGATCAAACCTTAGGAAATATTGAAATAATTGAATTAATTACAATTTGATCAAGGAAATTGATTTGAATTGAAAATATTCTGAAGCATTGATTCAGGAATTTGATAAATTGATAAAATGATAAATGGGTCCCATAGTCCAGGCGACCATTTTAGTGTGCATACAGCTCCTGACAGGTGGAGTTCTTGATTAGGTTGACCTTATTTTCCTTGGCATTTTTTTATCTTGGTTACACGGGATGTGGTTGCCATAATATCTAAAAATTGGGGCCTTTTCTGTAATTGAATAGTGAGCTCAGTGTTTTAAGTTACTTACTTAACCTGCTGATGATCTGTCTGAATGTCGTGAATCTGTGTGAGTTGCTCTACAATTTTGTCACTTTGTTCTTTGCTTTGCTCTTCTTCTTCGTTCTTAATCGCATGGTGAATAATGAGCTCTTTCATCACCCTTTTATAGACGGTGCCCTAAGTGGCTTCATTAATGCTTTACCTACTTGTCGAGTGTCGAACACGGAGTTGCTCGAGGAACATGCCAACTTCATTCTCGATGAGAACATGATGCTCGGGGCAGGTGTCAACTCGTTTGAATTTTCACATGTTTACCAATGGATCTCGGTATATAGCAAAGACAACATTGTCTTTTTACATGATACTGACGCTTCTTGGTTTGCACTAGAAACTTAGATTTTGTATGATAATCAATGATTCTCAGTAAGTATTGACAACTTAGCTTTGTATGTACACCGATTATTTTTGGTATGCATTGACCAACGTGATTGAGTTCACAAGTTCATAACAAGTAATACCATAGTGCATATTTATTCATGCTAGTTTGGCATATTATCAATGTATAATGGAAATGATGTAAAATATAACCTGGTATAGTGTAGTTCCATACTTACTTGTTTTGCTTAGGTGGGGGTGGTGATGTCACCAGATCCATTGGATAAGGTGTCACCGATTGCATTGCTCGGTCTAGCATCATCAGTGTTTGTAGCTTTCCTCCACATTTTGTTTCTCATTCTTCTAATATCTTCAATGGTGTTTCCATTGGAAAAAGTGCTTGTCTCTGTTACGCGGTCTCTGCAATCTTTGCTTAGATAACCAACCCTATGACAGTGTAAGCATGCCATTCTGGGGTTAGTCCAGCTTCTAGACTTTCTTGTCCATTTCCTCATGCAGTTTGCAACTATGTGACCATATCTTCCACATGCTATGCAATTTTTCCATGTATTGTAATCCCAACATATGAGTTACTGACTCTTTTCGGTTGATATGCATTTTCTTGATCTTTTGGCTTCCATGCTTACCTTTTCTTCTTCCTTCATTCAAGAGATGTGTACCCATGCATTTTGCAAGAAGGACAATACTTTTCCATGTAGGTTTCCTTCTTTGGTTGTTTCACCTTAGATTTACATTAATATGCTTTATGTCCTTTCTTGTTACAGTTATAACAATTTCCTATGAATGTAGATGTGGATTTAGGAATACCTTTCATTTTTCTCCTGCAAACATTTGATGTGTGGCTTGGTTTTCCACAGTGATTGCATGACTTCTTTCTTGGTCTTGGATTTGAGTAGACATCTTTGTGATCAGCTTGCTATGGTGATTCTCCATGCTTGGTATACCCTAGTCTAGTATTTTTTTTGACTCTTCTTTGCCCATCTATAAAATCATCCATCCTTTTTGTACTTTCTTCAGCTCTCTTATTCATATCATTGTGTTGTTGCTGAATTCTTACTTCATGCTTCAGTTTTTCATTTTCTTCTCTTAGCTCACCAATAGATTTTTTTTTAATGACTTCTATGTTCATTTGGTTTGCCTACTGACTCATAAGAATAATCTGAATAGTGATCTCATAATGATATTCAGTAAGTATTTGTATTTCTGAATCTCTCTCTTTTATCTTTTCTGTGATCGTCCTCCTGTCATCAATAGCTAGTGTTCTTTCTTGTTCAACTTGTCTATCATTGTTCATGACATAAATCTTCCTTACCATCTATGTCTCTTGAATGATTTGCAATATCTTTACTTGCTCTTTCAGATGTTGATTTCTTTGATTCAGGCTTGTGATTCTTCCTTTAGATGTGTCAGATGCTTTGATAGATGTAGATCTCGATGACTCAAACAAATCAGGTATCTCTTCTTCATGATAGCCTGTTTCATTACAGCGAAATGCCATAACCTTTCTTTCATCCATTAGTTATCTCATCTTGATTCTTGTTGCTTTGTATTTCTCATAGAAGATCTGTATTTATAACTTCTGATTCTCAATACTCTTGTCTAGCTTATACCATTCCATTGTATGATATTTTCTCTCAAGTGATTTAAAATTTTCCTAATAAGAGATCTAGCTCTGATACCAATTGTTGTAATAATAGAATGGTGTGTACTGAGAGGGGAGGGGTGAATCAGTACCCTTAAAACTTTTTGTCAATTAACCTTTATCCTTTAGTAATCAATTCCTTGCATTACTGACAATATATGTTTTTCTATCTTTATGCATGTAATATCAATTCATAATCTTAATTTTCATGTAAACATTCATAGAAACATTCATGAAATGTATTGACACATGAAACAAGATTTGGTAACGCAGAAAACCCTTGTTAGAAGGTAAAAACTATGGTGGGGATTAAACCCACAAAAACTTCACTATTTGTAGAATGGAAGGGGTCGGTTAAGGCTTACAAGTTTGATCACTTTTGATGATCTTACCCTGTTAGGAGTAACATGTTTAGACTGGTTAAGGTATACTCTGTTAAGAGCTTTATCAACATTGTTTGGTGTGCACTCGGTTAAGAGGTTTACACAAGGATTGTTAAATCCACCTTCTCAAAGGATTTCTTCTATTTGCTACACTTGTTAGAATGTAGTCAAAAATACTTATTGACCTGAGTATATGCAATCTAGAATTGATGAATACAGATCCATTAAAGTTCACATATATATTTATCACCTATAGTGATTGATAAATACCTCTATTTTGCTCAGTAGCCTTGAATCTAGTTCTTGATAACCTATTTCATTTTTTGTTGTCCTTCTGCATAAAACTTTGTCTTTGATCCATAGATGTGCTCCTCGAATACAATAATCACAACATAATCTTGTTCTAATTGATTACACATCTATTTATACAATGAATTTGACCTATTTTAGTTTCACACTTTTTAATGATAACTCTATGATCAAAGGTTTACAACTTGACCTTGATCTCCTAGTTTTCATGTTTACAATCAGTTAGACTGATTAAAACAATTACAATTACATTGCTTGTCCCTCAAAAAATGGTTTTAAAGATATGCTTTAAAGCTAAATCTAAAACTTAAGTGTTTTATCTAATGTGTAAGTCAGATCCACATTTCTCAGAATATAACTATCTCTCGGTAGACTGGTGCTCGGGTTTCTCTTTAGTCTGTCTGTCGATGTAGACTATGAAATTTTGTCGGGTTCCTCTGTTGTCTGCTCTGTCAGTTTACACTGTTGAATGCTTTGTCAGGTTACATTGTAAACTTCTGTCGGGTTCCTCTGTGAAGTATGTTGTCAGTTTACACAGTGATGTGTCTTTCAAGTTCCTCTATACTTAACATTTTTGGTGACCTCTATTTAAGTGTTGTGTTAGTTTGCACTGAAATCCTATCTTTCGGTGATCATTGTACCGATAGTTCAAAACTTGTTTCCTTTGCATACTAATGGAAAAATATGATCATCAAATATTTCCTTATCAAATCCGTTATAACCCACATACTTACAATGATGAATTTTCATGTTCCTTTGATTATTCTAATACACATTCTCTTTGTGATTGTGTTGATTTTAGACAATTTGTTCAATACTTGATCAATAGATGTCTTCTTTTAACATTGGATATTATACATTTTCTGAATATCAGAATATACCTTAGCCATTCATTTCCTATTACGTTGCTCTCCATTATGCCATGTTCTTTGCATAATGAGCACTAAGGGCATCATAATAGTGTTCTTTCTCTTGCTCTGTAAACTGGGGGGCAAGAGAACATTTTCTTCTTTCTTTCTTCATGGATCCATTTTCTCCCTTTGTTAGCATGTTTCTTTCATATTTCTATCCTTTCCATGTATGCATTCAATGTTTTACATAAGGATATTGACATCCTAAGTTGCAACCTTATGTATGCTAGTCAGCACATATCTTTTATACATAAGAAACCATTTAGGGAGTTTACTGTGTCTTCCCTTTCTTTTTATTTTCTCATTCAATGTATCCAATATCCTTTGTGGCTTTGCATCTTTTATGGTATGATATCCTTTCTTGCATGAAATTTTTGCCTTCACACAAGTTGCAACTTTATGCTTGAAGGTGTTTGTCTATCATAAACGATCTATCACTTTGGGTTTATATTGGGTGGATCTTTCTCATCTTCCTCTCTTTCAAAGGATCATTTATCTCTTTATTGTTCATCTTTTTTATACTATTATGTTCTCTCATGTATGGACTTGTTATTTTAGATCTTTCTCTTTGGTGAGATTGGTATCCTCCTTACAATTTATTCCTTGCTTGGAAGTGCATATCTCGTATACTTGGGTTTACCACTAAGTTGACATAAAGTGGCATCCTTTTGTTTCATCTCTTTGGATTTGCTATTATTTTATGATGGTGCATCCTTTTTGGCATGAGATCCTTTGTTTCAGGTAGAATACTAATATCTTTTCTTAACAATACTAACCTACCTCAAAAGGTATGCCTTTCATGTAATAATCATTTTCATCATTTCTTCCTTGTTGACTTTCTTACTTTATATGTCATGTCCTTTCTAACATAGGATATGTTTGTTTTACATTAGGAGTTTTCTCTGATTTGAAACATATTGTGCTTTGAATGATATATTCCTTATCAAGTAATTATTATTAAGGGTGTATTATATATTTTATCGTGCCTTCATACTTGGGGGGAATGGTTTCTTGTATATTCTTCTCTCTTTTCTCTAAGGATCTACTTTCCTTAGTACAGTGACATTTGATTATCATGTGACATTCATTTCTTATAACAAATTGATTGTTAAGATTCAGTATTCTCTCTTATACAAGAGGTGTGCGTCCTTGATCACAACCTCTTCTTTATTTGCAAAACTATGTTTATTATAAACAACTTTTCTTTCAATGTGGTTCAATTTTTTCTATCCTTCATCAAGAATCTATTTTTCACATAGCAATAGGGGGCTAAATGGGTGTATTCTTGTTCTCCTCCCCTTCTTTGTCTTGAAGATATTATCTTTGTTCAATAATTCCTCTTGAAGGTATATGTCTTGCAAACAATATCTCTTCCTTTCAAGGGTCTCTTCCCCAAAATGGAATATCCTTCATGATTATCTATCTTCTTAGCTCATAAGAGTCAACTCTCTTAGCGAAGTTCATGGCATACATTGTTGTTTTAAGGATATCTTTTTTTTTTTGGAAGTAGGTATGCTTGATTCTCTTCCTTTTGATGCCTCCTATGTTGCCATCATAAGGAGCGGGGCATACATACAACCTCCCTTGTAACTTACATGAAGGTTTTATTTTTTTGATCCATAGACTGGTCACTTTCATGAATTCACATGGATTCTACCAAAAGACTAATCTCTAGACATGGATTCAAACAAAATTTCTAAGGCTAATCCCTAGAAAAGGATTCATATAGAATTTCCACAAGAATAATCCCTAGACATGGATTCATATGAAATTTCCATAAGGCTAATCCCTAGACATGGATCCATATGGAATTGATGGTTTCCATAAGACAAACCCCCCTAAAGCTACTCTGTGCGCAAAACAATTTCAAGTCACTCTGTGCACAAAATATTTTCAAGCCGCTCCTTGCACTACGTTGCCATCATAAGGAGGGGGGCATACATACAACCTCCCTTTTAAATTACATGAAGTTTTTATTTTGTTGATCCATAGATTGTTCACTTTCATGGATTCACATGGATACTTCCAAAAGACCAATCTCTAGACATGGATTCATACAAAATTTATAAGGCTAATCCCTAGAAAAGGATTCATATAGAATTTCCACAAGACTAATCCCTGGACATGGATTCATACAAAGTTTCCATAACGCTAATTCATAGACATGGATCTATATGGAATTGTTGGTTTCCATAAGACAGATCCCCCTAAAGCTACTCCTTGCGCAAAACAATTTCAAGTTACTCCGTGCACAAAATATTTTCAAGCCACTCCATGCGTAAAGCTTCCCAAGGTAAGGGTTGAATAGCATAACACAATTTTATATACTATCAATTCTCTTTCTCTCTCTTCTCTCTCATGCTTATGTTAGTAGGTTAGACCATGGATTTAGTATTGTCTTTGGTGATGCTTTCATTTTTCTTATGTGATAATTTGTGCACTTACAATGGCTCTCGAGAAATGATATTAGTGGATGGGATATTTTTGATCGGGGTATTTTTCACTAGTTGATTTGGATTTTTGTTTAGTACTAACCCTTTCTGTGTTTCTGTTTTTTCTTTTTATTTTTCTCTTTATTTTTTTTTCCCTTGTGCATGGATGTGGAGTCAAGATCCTTGGTTTGGGGGCTTATGTCCTTAAACTTAGTGTTGTCTTATCTCTTTGCAATTCATCTACCATCTCTCTTTCTCTCATCATTGTTTCTCTCTTCTTTCTCTTCCTTTACCATGAGAATGAGCTTGTCTCATACTCCTGCTAAATTTGGGGCTAAATGCACCCTCCTAAAAAGTAAGCACTTACTTTGTGCTCAATATTGTATGACCATTGTGAGACCACTTTAGTGTGTCTCTTATGGTAGGACCTCATATTGTACTTAAAAATGCATAATTAAATCAGATGTAGGTCCTCCTCCTTCAATTTTGTTTGAACTCGAGGTTGTCTCTAATATATATGCATATTTTCCCTTTATTCATGATGCATTTCCCTCTTAGGTCCTCTAACATACACTTTACATCTCAAAATATTGCCCTGATTTCCTGATAGCTAAGGCTTTTAGATCTCCCTTTTAGCACACAACCCTAGGTCCCAAGATGAATTTGAAGAAGTCTACCTGGACAAGGATGACTTAGGTCGACCTTGTCCTGCACTAGGATGACTTACGTTGGCCTTTTCCTAGGGCCTTTTCATTGAGTGGGCTTCGGGCCCTATGCAAGGTTGTTTCTCCTTGGTGCTTAATCGGGGCCAGCCTTGCAAAATCTGAGCTCTGACATATCTATACAAGGAGACCTCTTCATCTCATTTAGAGATATCTCATCTTCATGCAAGATTTATTGAGAAAACTATTATGCATTCAAGACATTCAAGTGCCAAAAAATATCCATTGAAGGCTTTCATCATCAAGCGTTCAAGGAAATTCCTTCCATAGATCTATCTCTTTTTCCTATTGGAGACCAAACAAAGAAGTTTTGACATCAAGGAAGGAGATCTACATTCATCTATCAAGTCTTCCTCTTCTCTCTCTTCTTCAATTCAACAATGAGGTGAATTACAACATCTACTACATGAGGTTTTATCTTACATGATTTCCCTTTTGGTTTTTATGTTGAGTCAAAGCTATTGCATCAACATTCTTGATCACATATTTAGAGACAATTTCATCTCCATGGTATAATACATTTCATTGTTTAGATCTAATCTCTGCTACATGTCAACATTCTTTCAATTACATCTATTTCATTTCAAGGTTAATTCCTATATAGGGGCTTGACCAAGGCAAGCCCTTCCCCACAACAATTGTTTAGCATCCTAGATAGATCTACCATAGACTTCACCAATTGTTTATCCTCCTAGACAAGGTCAATTTTTTGGGACTAGGTCAAATAGAGTCAGAATTGTCCTTTGTATTTTCAAATTTCATAGTTGAGAATTACAGGTCTTAGGGTTCCAGATCCAGAACAGTTCCCAGTTCTGACAGTTTTGCTAAAACCATTTCAAGATCTGAGATTCATTCCCTCTTTTCCTCATTTCAATATGCGTTCTTTTATCTTATTGCATTTACCTTAATCATATATCAGCTTTACATATCATATACATAATCTATCATAAAGGAATCTACCAAAAATCCCCCCCAACACATTTGTGTGGATCATAAATTTGCACCCTATTATCCACTTATTTTTGCATATGTTTAATTTCTCATATTTAGAAAAAATAAGGTAATTAATTTCTTCTTATAATCGGACTAGTCTACCTTTCTCTTCCCCCCTTTTTTTCTCTTTATTTTCTTTATGCTTTTGTCATGTTGAACCCAAATGGTTGAACCAATGTTAAGTTCAAAGTTCATTTTTCAAAGTGTTCATTGTGCGCATGTGTTTTTTGCAGCCTTGTTTCAAAGAGTCAGTATGTGGCGTCAGGCACTTGAACTTGAACCATTGAACCTCTTGGTTCAAGATTCAAGGTTCAAAGTTCAATTGTGCTTTTATTTACCAAGTATTAATGTTATTTTTCTCATGTGCATCATAGTCAATCCAATGTCCTTTCTCACAATTAACTTGAACCATTAAACCTCTCGAATCAAGGTTCAAGGTTCCCTTTGTGCTAGTGACGACATTACACTTGAAGGATTATTGATGGATAATTTGGTGCGTGGGAGGAATAATTTAAGTATGTCAAGATTTGAAAACTTATTTATATAAAGTAATCATGAGAACTTAAGTCTTTCATCTCGAAGTGATTGGTATTAAATATGGTGTCAGGTTTATGTCTAATCTAGAGTTAATTTGCATGGTTGTATTAATTTTTCACGACATGCGAATATTTCATCAAGATCTTTCTTCCTCTATATGTACAAATAATGATTTCATTCCTAATTTAGAAATCTTTTAAGTGTTGAAGAGACAAGAGGTGACAGAGGTAGTCATAATTTTCCATTTTCGGAGTGGCAAGAGTTTGATGAATGCCATAGGTGAGTTGTACAATTCCCTTCTTACATTGTTATTGCTTGATAAAAGAAGGGGAATTAGAAGTAAGATTTGTTTCTTTTTTATAAGTCCTTCTATTGTTGTGGCATTTTTGGGGTGTTTGTTAATATTGTTTCCATGAGGCCAGTTCTCCCAAAACTAGGGCGTACTTCCTATCTGATCAGTAATTTTCTAGAGTTTGATGACACTTCTTTAGTCCAAGTAGAATTATGAGAATTTGTTCAAAGGTAAAAAAACCCAATACTAGATTCAATGATGGATAGGATAGTTCAGAGCAGTTTAATGGAAGTAACTGCTTTTCTTGCTATAGAACCTTGCGCAAAAGTAGTGGTGGAATGTACATGAGTAGATATGATGTTGAGAATAGGCATATTTTTAAGATTTGATGGAAGTACCCTAGTGAACATAGATAGAGAAACATTAATGGCTACTATGGGAATTCCCAAAAAAGAACCCTATGAAGACTGGTCTATCAGTACATCATACTCTTTATTTTTAGGAAAGAAGTAGACTTTATAGAAGTGTAATTGCTATGAATTAGCTCCTTAATGTGCATAAAGGTGGTTCCCGATTTCCCAAACCCTTAACCAGAGAGAACCTCATAATTTAAGTAAGGGACATTGTGATATTGCTTAACAGAGTCAAAGGAAACTCTCATGTTTTATATTAGGAAGATTGGATGTATTTTTATATTTAGGTTTTGTTGGGTGGCCATAAATATCTAGATTGGGCCCAAGTGATTGTTGAGGAATTATATAGTGGATTAAGTAAATTTGTGGGAAGTAAAGGTTTCTATACATCCTCTTAACTTTTATACACTTTAGCCTGCATAAAGGAATGACACAATCTTCATCGTGAGCTCTGGGTAGAGGGAATGAAAATCTATGAGTATTATCCCCATCTTACCGACAAAAGTATGCCAAAAAATTTATGAGAGTAAATTCAATTTTTTTACAAGAAGGTTAGTTTATGAACTTTGTGGAAATGAGAATTAGAGGATGTCTACTGAGTCAATGGAGCTAGTTAATATTTATAGAAGCTACTTTATTCTGTTCACCAAGTTCACTTATATCAGAGTCGGAGGATTTGAAGGTGAACCCTTCAAGTTGTCCAGGTATGCTCTGGATAGTCATGTATAAATTGAAGTCAGTAGGCATCTATCTCACATTGATAGGAAGTTGAAAGATAAGAGAAAATCTAGAGTTATGTTTCCCATTAAACTTGAAAATTACAATGGAAAATCTATATCTGATGTGCTTAATATCGAGTTGGAGTTCAAGAAGTTGAATATTCAACCATACACTACTAGGAAAAAATTGATAGCAAAGGATATGCATTGGCACATTTAGTTGTTTATGAATATTTTCATCATGTACCTCAGTTGGAGGATTATTAGGAAAATTGTTATGATGAATTTTATGTTAGGAGGAGGTTGTGGTCCAGGTTCACATTGAACCATATCATTTCTATGAATCTGAAATGAACATTACTAGAGTTTTAGAAGAAAACGGTGAAGACATGTTAGATCATGAATTTGAGAAAAAGGTTCAAGGGAAGTCACTACTTGAAGTAGATTGGGACATAAAAAAAGAAGACAATATTCAATGTAGATCATTTAATGTGATAAGAAGGACAGAGAGATGGTTGAAAAATAGTCGAGTCAGGAAAATATTGGTGCCTAATTTTGAGGCTCTTTAAATTGGTCATGCAGATATTGTGTCACAATATTGTTCACCTCCTTCTAATCCATCTATTGATGTTGCAGGTGCTATACATATTAAAAATGGAGGTGTTCCAACAAATAAATCCAATAATATTCCCAAAAACCTACCTCCTGCTCGTGTGACCCGATCAAGGAGCAAGAAAAAATATATAAAGGATTAAAGGATCAGTTAATTGTTGACCTTGATCCTACTGAAGAAACATGTGTAAATATGAATAGTAAAGAATCTGAGGTCCTAGACACGGATAATACTAAAAAGGAGAAGGAACTTGAAGTGAACCCTGATTCTTTGAGTGCTATGGTAATAACATGTTACTCCAATTGCACATTGAAGTTGTCATTAGTTATCAAGAAGACCCAATGGACAGTCGGTTTATATTACTGAAGTGTAGAGTTAAACGAGAGCACTCATTAGGCCCAGAGTCAACTGAGCACAGTGATGACCGAGTAGATAAACTATACCAAATAGAAGACAACTCTGATATACGTAACATAACCAAACATCAGTATAACCGAGATGCACAGACAACATCGAGCACCGAGAGACAACAACACCGAGTGGAATAAAGACCACCTAAAAGTTTGTTATGGCACATCATTCGATGTAACAACTTTTTAGATTACCTAGATAAGGGTTTACATGATCGAGGAGGACATTAATTACAGATTTATAGAATTAATTATTTATGTCTCCTATGTGTAGATGATCAAGGTAAATTTTGTACACTGTTGATCTTAGGATAAGGATGTAATTGTTAAACCCTAATTAGGTCATATCATTTGATATATAAATGTATCGATGTCAAATTTTTTTTATATATGTTGATCATGAAATGATCAAGTAGCCGCCATACTATAGACATTAGAAATCAGACAAGGGATTTTTCAGAGAAAGAGACTACATTGTAGAAATCAGTTTACTGAACTAAGGCAAGACTACTAAGCAGAACAGAGCAAAAGGTATTATCATTCACATTAAGGTGATATATTTTTGTATGAACTTCATGGATCTATATCAACATTATTGAGATTGTATATGTTTCAGATCAAACTTCTGTTACTCTCTAACAATTGTAATAGACCCTAAATCTCTTAATAGAGTAGACTTAACAGTCTTATTGTAAATCTCTTAACCGAGTGCACACATATCTATTGTGTTGAAAAATCCTCACACGAGGTAGATCTAATTGATCTTATTGTTACTCCTAACAGGGTAAGATCATAAAAAGTGATCATTTTGTAAAGCTTTAACAAGCTAACTTTATTTCTGCAGTAGTGAAGTTTTGTGGGTCTCATCCCCACTGCAATTTTTACCTTCTAACATGGGTTTTCTATGATACCAAAATACTAGTGTCATGAGTACTTAATCTTAAGTATGTTTTGATGACATTATTTTTCCATTAGTATGCAAAGGAAAACTATCAGTAAAGCCAACACTGGAGGACAGGTTAATGCACAAATTGACAGAATAGTTTACGGTGTAAACCGAAGACACAAACTTGCAAAGTGAAAACCAAAAATGGTTAAGTGGAACCCGACAGGAGAAAACCGATAGTGGAATCTGATGAGAAGAATATAGTACAAACTGATAGAACATACAAGAGAGGAACCCGATAAAGCATGGGAACCCGACCGAGAAACTTTCAGTTCAAACCGAGCATCCAATACCGAAAGTCAGTTATATCCCGAGAAAAGTGGATCTGACTTTGACGTTAGATAAAATAGTTGTATTCTATATTTAGAGTTTTGAATTGTTTTAAAACCATTTCTTAAGGGACAAGAAACATTATTGTGATTGTTTTAATTAGTCTAATTGATTAAAAACATGCAAAATTGGAGATCAAGGTCAAGTTGTAAACCTTTGATCATAGAGTTAAGTTTGTAATACGTGAAACTAAAAAAGTCAAATCTATGTTATAAATAGATGTGTAATCATTCTTTGTAAGTGGTGTGAGGATGAATGTAGCCAACAAGCACATCTATGGATTAGACTGAGAGTTTCAAGAAGCAGAACAAAAAAAGATGAATTTGGTTATCAAGAACCCATAACCAAGGCAACCGAGCAACAGAGGTATTAATGAATCACATTAGGTGATACTTTGTACATGTAAAATTTAATGGATCTATACTCAGAAATACTAGATTGAATACACTCAGGTCAATGAGTATTTTTGTCTACATTCTAACAAGTGTAGCAAATAGAAGAAATCCTTTCAAGAAAGGTGGATTTAACAATCCTATTGTAAATCTCTTAACCCAGTGCACACTAAACAATGTTGCTAAATATCTTAATAGAGTAGACCTTAACCAGTCTCCACATAATACTCCTAACAGGGTAGATCATCAGAAGTGAACAAAATTGTAAGCCTTAACCGACCCCTTCCAATCTGCAGATAGTGAATTTTTTGTGGGTGTCATCCCCGCCACAGTTTTTACCTTTTAACAGGGGTTTTCTGTGTTACCATATCTTGTGTTATGTGTCAATTATTTTCATAAATGTTTCTATGAATGTCTACATACAACTAAGATTATGAATTCATATCACATGCATAAAGAAAGAACAACAGATATGATTGGTAAAGAAAATATTTCATTACATAAGGTTAAAGGTTACATAACTAAAATTTTTAGAGGTATAGATTCTCCCTTCCCCTCTCAGTACACACTTCCCATTATTTCCAACATTTGGTATCAGAGATAGATCTCTTATTTGGAAAGTTTAAAGACTTAAGAGAAAAGATCATACAATGGAGAAGTACAGGCTTGAAAAGAATATTGAAAATAAGAAGCTAGAAATACAAATCTTCTCTGAGCAGTACAAAACAACAAGAATCAAAATGAGAGAGCTATTGGATGAAAGAAAAGTTATGGAAACTTGGAACAATGAAAAAGACTATCGTAAAGAAGAGATACCAGATTTATTTGAGTCATCAGGATCTACAAATAGCAAAGCAGCAGACACATCTAAAGAAAGCATCACAAGCTTAAATGAAATCAATTAACATCTGGCTGGAAAAGTAAAATCTATGCCAATTGGTCAAGAGGTACAAATGGTAAGAATTATTGATGTCATGAACAATGCTAGACAAGTTGAGCAAGAAAGAACACTAGCAATTGATGGCATGAGGAATAAAACTGAAAATATACAAGAGAAAGAGTTAGAAATACAAATACTTATAGAACATCATCATGAGATCACTAATCAATTTATTCTTATAAGTCAAGAGGCAAGCAAAATGAATACAGAACTCATTGAAAGAATATAATATATTGGTGAGCTAAGAGAAGAAAATGAAAAGATAAAACATGAAGTGAGAATTCAACAACAACATAATGACATGATGAAGAGCTTTGAAGAAAGCACCAAAAGAATGGATGATTTTATAGATGGACAAAGAAGAGCCAACAACAACACTAGACTAGGCTATACCAAGAATGGAGAATCACCATACCAAGATGATCCAAAGAATGTGTACACAAATACAAGACCAAGAAAGCTAACATGCAATCACTATGAAAGGCCAGGCCACACATCAAATGTATGCAGGAGAAAAATGAAAGGTATTCCTAAATCCACACCTTCATTCATAGAAATTTGTTATAAATGTAACAAGAAAGGACATAAAGCATATGAATGTAAATCTGAGGTGAAACAACCAAAGAAGGAAACCTACATCGACAAATACTGTCCTACTTGCAAAATGCATGGGCACACATCTCTTGAATGTAGGAAGAAGAAAAAGAAATCATGGAAACCTAAAAATCAAGAAAATGTTTATCAACTAAAAAGAGTCGGTAACTCATATGTTTGGGATTAAAACACGTGGAAAAACTATACAACATGTGGCAGATATGGTCACATAGCTACAAACTGTATGAGACAATGGACAAGAAAGTCTAGAAGCTGTACTAACCCCAGAATGGCATGTCTACACTATCATAAAGTTGGTCATATGAAGAAAGACTGTAGAGACTGAATGAGAGAGATTAACACCTTTCCTGAATCCGAATGGCAATACCATTGAAGACATCAGGAAGATGAGAAACAAAATATGGAAGAAAGCTACAAACACTGATGAAACTGGACCGAGCAATTCAATTGGTGACACCTTATCCAATGGATCTGGTGACATCACCACCCCCGCCTAAGTAGAACAAGTAAGTATGGAACTGCATTATACCAAGTTATATTTTGCATCAGTTCCATTACACATAGTTAAAATAACAAATCAACATGATTAAAGATGCACTATGGTATTACTTGTTATAATTCTATGAAAACAATTTCATCAGTCAGTACATACCGAAATACATTGGTGTACATACAAAGCTAAGATGTCTATAATTACCAAGAATCATCGGTTAACACATAAAAGCTACATCGCTAGTGTAAAATGAGATGTGTTGGTAATTATGAAAGTTGACATGTTGTCTTCGCCAAATACCGAAATCTGTCGGTGAATGTAATAAGTTAACAACTGCCCTGAAGCATCATGTTACTACCAAAAGTGAAGTTAGTATATCACCGGATGACTCCATCTTCACATGCCAAGAAGTGGTTGAGCATTAATGACTCAACTTAGGGCAAAGTCTATAAATAGATGACAGAAGGGTTTCATTCTTCACACAACGAATTCAGCACGAGAAAGAGCCAAACAAGAGCACGAAGTGACTAGATTGCAAAGTGCCTACAACTCGACTCCCTGCACTCCAAGAAGATTCCTAACAACTACAGAGGTTAAAGTAAGTATGAACATTCACCGAAAAACTTAGTTGTCATTTACGGGAAATCCCTAATTTAAGAAAAAATAGCAACTACATCAAGAACATCTAAGATCAAGAATGATAAGAAGAATAAGGTTAATCTGATAAAGAATAGTACATGGGAGGAACCTAAGTATAAGATATGCCCAGAGGTTTCCTCACAACCCAACAATGCTGGTGCATTCTCAAGAATACCGACTAGGGTTTTACTTGTTGAAGACGTGCGATCATATATACACTACAAAATAGCAGAAATAGGAGACCTGAAAGTTGAGAAATATTTCAAGAAGCTTTGCAATGATGATGGCACTATCAAGGAAGAGAATAAACACATTGAAGTAAAAGGGCTCACAAATGCCCTACTATTCTTGAAGGAATGCAAAACCGAATGGATTCGGTTAGTACTGAGCAGGATACATGACCAAAAGAGACAGCTGGACGAGCCAAAACCGATAACCAGGGATGTTGTACATGCTATGACCAATTACCCCATAACTGATAAGGTAAAGGCACTAAAGTACCTCCCTAAAGCTAAAATTGAGAAGAATACAAGAGCAACATGGGATGGAAGAGGACTAAAGGTATCCACCATCAATGATGATGAATTGAAATTTGGAGCATGTGTCTTAGGATACAAGCTCTTTCAGGCTAGCAGATTGAACAACATTGCACCTGGAGTAGTGGATACAACATACAATAGTGTCAAGAAGGGACTGAAGTTGAATATGTCAGAACTACTTCTCAGACAATTGGATGAGAACATGAAGACAATAAGGACTGCAAAGTCCAACTCATGTAATTTTGGTTCACTCATCATGTGCATATTCTTCTATTTTCAAGAATCTTTCCCATCTATAGGAAATGTCAAATGGGACACTACTAGACCAGTAACCATAGATATTAGCAAGTTCATCAAATCACTAGGAGACAATTTTGAATTAGTCATGGATGAATATTTTGCTGGATTCAAAGATAGAATGCAGAAGAGAGTAAGGATTCTAGAAAAATTAATAGAAAAGTTCAAAACTGACATTTGCTTTATGGTAGACATTGACGATAGCTACATCAATCCAACTATACCAAGGACAACATGGCTGGCTCCACTTGATTATGAGGTGAACATAGATCAAGAATCAAATTCTATTGAGGCATTGATAAATGAACCATTAGATAAATCACAACCTAAGTTTGGAACTTATGAAGAAGCCAAGGAAAGGATCAAAAAGGGCTTAGTTGTGAAAAAGATTGATAGGAAGAAAGATAAAATGGTCAATAATTTGAAGAAAAGGCTATCAGTTAATGAGGAAGAAACTAAAAAGACAGAGGAAACTAAGGGTCAGTCACCCATCGATGAAGTAGACCAGGTGAGTGACTCAGAGTCAACATAGTCTGATGCACCCCGCCCCCAAAGAAGGCAAGGACAACAGCTGCCTAGAGGACAAGGACCCAAACAGTAAAGGAAGACTCACCATCTATTAATAAAGGTCAAGTGAGGACATACAAAAGAAAACCTCAAACCAAAAATACTGCAACACCAAAGAGGAGAAGGAAATTAATCCTAAATAAGGAAGACATAAAGGACATAGAGTAGGATGAATCTGTCCAAACAGAAAAGACTAAGATTCCTTAAACTATTGATGAGATATGTGAGTCAATTGTAAAAAGAGGTGGCTTAACCGACACTAAGGTAAGAAAGTGGCTAACATTAGAGCCCGAACATCAGAACAAGGTTGAGGAAGCACTAATAAAAGTAATGATAAAATTCAAATATGTACTCGTACAATTTGATGACAAAATGCCAAAAGAACTACATGAAAGATTATCTGCCAGATGGAATTATGCATTAAAGAATGAGAAGGAGATAAGGGAAAGAGTCCTAGTTTATCTTATGCCACCCGAATCTAAAATGGAAGAAATCCATAAGATGTTGTAGAAACATGCAAAGGAGTTCTCACCCAAGTTGAGAGCTTACAAGGTTCTAGAGGGCAAGCTTATAGAGCTTGAAAAGGACAGTAACAAAATTTGGAGTAAAATACTCAATAGACCTACCGAGGAAGCAAGCCCCAAGAGAGAATTACCTCTCACCAATGAGACTCAAAAGGATGATACTCAGGCTACCCCAGAGCACATACTGATAATTGATGCAGAGGATGTAAACACAGTAGAATTGGAGAAACAAGAAACCAAGGACATGAATGTTGCTGATGAGACATGGCTAGACAATACTGTGGATAATAATATTATTGACATCACCGATGATCCTACTGATGAGGTCAAGGCAGATGAATATATTACTCTTGCATCAGATCAACATAAGAAACAAGACACACCTGTTGATACTGCACAAGTTAACATACCAAGCCAGATACCACTATTGATTCAAGCAATCAATATTATATCACAAAAGGAGAAAACCCCCGAGCCTGATGCAAGCATTACCAAGGATTGAGGGGATGAAGGAAATACATATCAAACCGATGAAAAAAATGTCATCAGAGGAGAAAAATATAAGGTTACAGATAGAGATCTAAAACATATAGATGGAGATACAACTGAAAAGGATGCACAAATGAAGAAAATTGATGAAGTGCCAAAGGACACCAGTGAAGGAGACACCACCAAAGATGTCACTCCTAAGGACACCAAGAAGGATGCTGCATAAAATAAAAAGGTTGATGTGGAGACATCCACCCACAACCAATAGGCAAAGACCAAAGCACAACATAAAGGCACTACTCCACCGATCACCTCATCTAGCACATCAGACCAAGCAGAGAAGCTATCTATGGTTCTGCATATAGGTGCATCATAGAAGGAAAAAAAGAAGACCAAGAAAAACAAGTTGGAAGTCACATTAGATGAAATAATTGAAATACCAAAGTGTGACCCAACTACATTAGATTTTGAGTCACTCCAAGAATATGGAGAAATTTGCCAAAGAAAAGCACTGCAAGAAAAGCTCAAGAAGGAGCACGATAACTCCAGAGTACTAGAGACCACAAGGGATATCTTGAACCAGATAGTTCCTGACGTTGATATTGATCACAATGCACCAATCCTTGATCAAATTTTTGTCCTCACCAACTCCATCACAACACAGAATGTTGATGGAAAAAAGGCTGTTGAGGAGCGAGTAGAGAAGAATTTTCAATATAAAATGATAGAAAAGATCAGCCAAGAAGTGACAGAGAATAAGGTAAAGATTTTAGAGTTAACAAATGAATTAGATCCAATAATTGCTAAAGCTATTTCCTTGATACAAAAATTGTGCACTTTGGACAAATTCACTTAAGAATATAGTGAAAAGATAGCAAAGTTAGATTCATATCTAACTACAAGTGCTAAAGGATTAACCACAAATGACAATGCAATCAAATTGCATTATGAGAAAATAATAGAGATCAAAAGGTTAAGAAAAGAACTGGGGGAAGAAGAATCTCAATTCAAAGAAGAGGTTACCAAGCTATAGGATCAACTCTTACCGAACCTCACACATCTACAAAAACACATCAGTTCAGAAAGACAGCTCATTGGCACCCCCGAGATGTCTATAGCAGACAACATCTACGACATGCATGCCGAGATTACACTCGAGCATATGACTCATGAGAACTTAAAGGAGAAATGGGAGAAGATGATGGAGGATATGAAGATCTCTCACTCTCATATTTTTGATAAGCTATAGGTATTCACCTTTTCCCTTATTATAAAAAATGGGGGAAACAAATATGTGACAAAAAAAAGGAAAGAGGAAATGTCACAGTACAGAGAGATTGAATATGATATGTATAGGATATATAGCATGGAGAAACTAATATGTATCATACTATAAAAGGATAGTATAAAGGCAAGTGTACATATACACATATATACTATACCGACATATGCATAGGGTGTTGGAAATACAATAATGGAAAAGCAAGATACTGA
>MU228384.1:4812933-4825938 GCA_018584345.1 Thuja plicata | reverse complement strand
TAAGAGATAAATAAAGGCCTGCTAAAACCACTCTATTAAGAGATTTTCACCTGATACAATGATTAGAAAGTCTCAAGTATTGATCCTTCGATATGCACTCTGATGCTGATGATGGATCTCCTCTTTTTAGTATCTCTTCTAATCTTATAATTTGATATACCTTTACTCTGCTGTTCACTGTGTTATGCTCTGCTTAATCTCTGCTTCTGAACAAAATAACCCTTTGTGCATTTCACTTCAAAATGCAGTCATTTCAATACTTACTCTTCTTCCTCTTGCACACACACAAAATAGGGTTTTGAAGCAATCTAATATATCTATACAGATTTGACAGTGAGATCTAGATCAAGGATCAAGATCTGATATCCATGCCTTGATGGTAAAACAATTAATGCTTACAATGAGTCATGCATAGGATAAAACAATTAAATGCATAATTAACTCTGTATGAGAATATTAAATGCACACAATGTCGGCCTAAAAAGCTTATAAAATTCGGCCGGATCACTTATCCTTTAAGTTTGTATCATTCCTGACAAGTATACAAAAATTGTTCTGCTCAGTACTTGACTGTCTGTCACTCGACACTTAACATCTCTGTCTCTACTCGGCTCGGCAATGTAAATCGGCATACTAAAAAATGCTCGACAATGTTGCTCGGCCTTGCATAGTTTTAGCTCGACCATAGTGATAGCCAACTAAAACTGCATAATTAAATGACTAAGTGTTGGGCACTAATCATCAACAACGTTTAGAGATTAACATAGGGGAAGTCATGAAATGACTAAGGAAATTACATGGTGTACATACTAAACACTTTAGTAGTTTTGCACATATCAGTTTTTTATACTAATGTAAAAGGGGGAGATTGATGACATTATTTTGTCATTAGTATACAAAGGAAAACTATCGGTAAAGCCAACACCGAAAGACAAGTTAAAGAACAAACCGATAGAACATTTTACAGTGTAAACCAAAGACACAAACTTACAAAGTGAAAACCGAAAATGGTTAAGTGGAACCTGACAGGAGAAAACCGACAGTGGAATCCGACAAGAAAAATATAGTGCAAACTGACAGAGAAGACAAGAGAGGAACCTGAAAGAGAAAAGGAACCCGACAGATAGACTTTTAGTTCAAACTGAGTATCAGATACTGAAAGTCAGTTAGATCCTGAGAAAAGTGGATCTGACTTCCACGTGAGATAAAATAGTTGTATGCTACATTTAGAGTTTTGAATTGTTTTAAAACCATTTCTTAAGGGACAAGAAACATTATAGTAATTGTTTTAATTAGTCTAACTGATTAAAAACATGCAAACTAGGAGATCAAGGTCAAGTTGTAAACCTTGATCATAGAGTTAAGTTTGTAATACATGAAACTAAAAAGTTTAAATCCATGTTATAAATAGATGTGTAATCATTCGTTGTAAGTGGTGTGAGGATGAATGTAGCCAATGAGCACATCTATGGATCAGACTGAGAGTTTCAAGAACTAGAATAGTAAAAGATGAATTTGGTTATCAAGAACCAATAACCAAGGCAACCGAGCAATAGAGGTATTAATGAATCACATTAGGTGATACTTTGTACATGTAAAATTTAATGGATTATACTCAAAAATACTAGATTGAATACACTTAGTTCAATGAGTATTTTTGTCTACATTCTAGCAAGTGTAGCAAATAGAAGAAATCCTTTCAAGAAAGGTGGATTTAACAATCCTATTATAAATCTCTTAACCGAGTGCACACTAAACAGTGTTGCTAAAGCTCTTAATAGAGTAGACCTTAACCAATCTCCACATAATACTCCTAATAGGGTAGATCATCAGAAGCACGATCAAAATTGTAAGCCTTAACTGACCCCATTCAATCGGTTAATGAAGAACAGTGTTAAAAAGATTTTATAAAAAGTTTTTAAAGGTACTGATTCACCACTCCCCTCTCAGTACACATACTTTCCACTATCCCAATAATTGGTATCATAGCTAGTTCTCTTATTTTGAAGGTTTAATAGCTCAAGAGAAAAGATATTACAATGGAAAGGTATACACTTGACAAAACTATTGAAAATCAAAAGTTACTGTTGCAGATCTATGTCGAACAATAGAAGGAAGCTAAAGAGAAATTCAGGGAGATGTTGATTAAGATAAAGGACATGGAACTTCTCTGTCGTGAGATTGATTATCATAAAGAAGAGATTCATGGCCCATTTTGATACATCTGGATCTGAATCTAGTAGCATATTTGATGCATCTGAAGGAATCATATCAAAGCTATCTAAAAGCAATCAACAACTTACTGAACAAGTGAAAGCACCGCATATCAGTCAAGATACACAAATGGTTAGAATGGTTGAAGTCTTCAATGATGTAAAAAAAGTTGAACAAGATAGAAACATGGATGTTGATGACAGAAGATAGATGACTGAAAAGTTACAAGAGAAAGGGACTGAGATATTGAGAATTACTGCACATTACTTTGAGATTACCAATCAAGTGGTTACTATGAATCATGAGGCTAACTAAGTGAATACTGAACTTGCAAAAATAATCAAGGATATTGGTATATTGAAAGATTAAAATGAAAAATTGAGAAATGAAGTAAAGATGTTACAACAACATAAAGTAGTGATTAAGAGATTTGAAGAAAGCACTAAGAGAATGGATGAATTTCTGAACTATCAAAGAAGATTGAACAACAATACCGGATTAGGGTATACCGAGCAAGGAGAATCATCAAATCAAGCTGAAAAAATGAATGTATACTCAATCCCCAATCCCAAGAAGCCCTCTTTCCATCATTGCGGAAAACTAGGCCACACATCAAATGTTTGCAGAAGAAAAGCAAAAGGTATTCCTAGAAACCCTCCTAAATTCAATGTTATTTGCTATAACTATAATAAACATGGACATCAAGCACATGAGTGTAGATCCAAGTTGAAAAACAATAGAAGAAACCATACATGGATAAATACTATCAAAATTACAACATGCATGGTCATACATCTCAAGCATGCAGAAAGAACACAAAGTAAATCTGGAAGCCTAAAGGACAAGAAAAGGTAAATCAAGCAAGAAGACAAGGCAATGCTTATGCATGGGATTACAACACTTGGATAAGTTGTGAAACATGTGGTAAATATGGACACATAGCAGAAAATTGTATGAGACAATGGCGAACCAAGTCTAGGAATTGGTCAAGCTTTGGAATGACATGTTCTCACTGTCACATAGTCGGTCACTTAAGCAGAAATTGTGCAGGCCGAATAAACACTTATGGGAATGAAAATACAATTGAGGAAATTGTGAGGATCATAAATCAAATGTAGAGAAGAGAATCAAATGATAACGCAGAACCAACCACAATAGTCGGTGACACCTCATATAATGGATTAGGTGGCTCCATCGTCTCCAACTAAGCAATACAAGCAGGTGTGGAACTATGTTTTGCAATGCTATATCTTACATAATTTCCTATATTTATTGCACATATTCCAAATCAACATGAATTAATATGCACTATGGTATTATATTTTTTATTACTATGATCTAGTGTAGTCGGTTAATATGTACCAAGTTAGAACTGTCAGCCGGTAAAATTGTGAAGAGACAACCGAGTTACTATGGTAACCACATATATGTAATAATCACTGAGATGAAGTGTTGATAGTGTTAACCCAACATAATTTTTGTTCACTGAGTGGTTGGTGAAAAACATTTATTACACCGCCCTAAGTTATTTGCTATAATTTTGGTCGATGTGAGCTCATTTTCTCACAACGCGATGACAGAGTAGAACAGAGAAGGGAGAGATAAGTTGCAGCAACAATTTTTCATACATTCATTGGAGATTTAAGTATATTATGAGCATACATAGGTTAGTTACTACACATTTTCCCTTACTGAGTTATTTGAGCACACTTTTTGAAAGCCCTAATACATAAATCATGGCATCTTCATCGCAAAAAATGAAAGCGAAAATGGATAAGGATAAAAAGGTTGTTTTGGTAAAGAACTCCACCTACATGGAACTAAATTACAAGATCCATCCACAGGTTACAACCCTACTAGAAAATTACGGTGCATTTTCGTCTATTCCGCCTAGGGTTTCGCTAGTGCAAGACGTGCGTGCATACATTCATTGAAAAATTGGTGAAATCAGAGATTTTGAGCTCATGTCCACATACCAATCATTGTGCATAGATAGAAAGTTGAAAGAAGGCCATAAACACTTAGAGGTTAAATGGTTAACCAATGCCCTATATTTTTTGAAGGTCTTTCGCAACAAATGGATCCACATTGTACTAAGCAGAGTACACGATGGAAAGTTATGGCTGGATGAACCTAAGAAGATAACTAGGGATGTCATTCATGCAGTTACATGATATCCCATATCTGACAAAACCAAATCCCTAAGACACCTACTAAAACTGAGTTTGAAAAGCTAATATTAGCTGAGTGGGACGGCAGAGGTTTGAAGATTAACTGTATCAATGATGTTGAACTGAGATTTGGTGCTTATGCCATTGGATATAAGATATTCTAGTCTAGCAGACTGAACAACATACCATGTGGAGCTGTTGACATAGCCTACAGAATTGTCAAGAAAGGTCTACAACTCGATCTTTTTGAGTTATTGCAGAGGCAACTAGAAGAAAACATGAGAACCATAAGATCAACAAAGACAAATACATGTAAGTTTGGTTCATTACTACTTTGCGTATTCTTCTACATGCAAAATTTATTTCCTTCAATTGGTGAAGTGAAGTGGAAGACAGACAGACCGGTTAAAGTACAGATTGATGAAATTATTACTAGTCTAGGAAAGAACTTTGAACCAGTGATGAATGAATATTTTACAAAGTTCAAAGCTAGGATGGAAAAGAGATCCAGGATTCCTACACAACTAGTAGAACAATACAAAGATGATATTTGGTTTTTAGTAGATACAAATACAAAATTAATCAAAGCAACAGATCTGAGGACTACATGGCTACCTCCAATGGACTATGAGTTAGATATTAATGTTGCATCTGAGGCTATTAAGAAATTGTTAAATGAACCTGTTGACAAATCTGCCATGAGATTTGGCACCTATGAAGAGGCAAAGACCCGAATAGCAATACAATTTCAAGTACAAAAATTGGGTAGGAAAAAGACAAAGATTGTCAAAACCTTAAAGAGGAAACTTGCAATCACCGATGAAGAATTGAACAAGTCTGAAGAGGAAACCGAGGAGCAGACCTCAGTCGGTTAAGCAATAGAATCAGATCATGATATTGAGGACATTGACAGATGTAGAACCAGTTAAGGCACCTAAGGCCAAATGGAGCAAGAAAGAAAATATTGAATCACCATCAAAGACAAGCTCACGGTTGGTGACTAAGGATTCACCACCTTTGAAGAAAGGTGTAGCAAAAATAACAAGACCCTCACCAAAATTTACATACCAAACAACACCGAGTGCAACAGAGACCACCTAAAAGTTTGTTATGGCCCATCATTTGATGTAAAAAAATTTTAGCCGACCTAGATAACGGTTTAAATGATCAAGGAGGACATTAATTACAGATTTACAATATTAATTATTTATGTCTCCTATGTGTAGATGATCGAGGTAAATTTTGTACATCGTTGATGTTAGGATAAGGATGTAATTGTTAAACCCTAATTAATTCATATCGTTTGATATATAAATGTATAGATGTCAAATTTTGTTATGTATGTTGATTAAGAAATGATCAAGTAGCCACCATACTATAGACATCAAAGATCAGACAAGAGATTTTTTAGAGAAAGAGACTACATTGCATAAATCAGTTTATAGAACTAAGGCAAGGCTACCGAGCAGAACAAAGCAGAAGGTATTATCATTCACATTGAGGTGATATATTTTTGTATGACCTTAATAGATCTATATCAACATTATTGAGATTGTATATGTTTCAGATCAAACTTCTATTATTCTCTAACAATTGTAATAGACCCTAAATCTCTTAACAGAGTAGACTTAACAGTCTTATTGTAAATCTCTTAACGAAGTACACACATAGATTGTGTTGCAAAATCCTCACATGAGGTAGATATAATCAATCTTATTGTTACTCCTAACTGGGTAAGATCATCATAAGTGATCATTTTGTAAAGCTTTAACAGGCTAACTTTATTTCTGCAGTAGTGAAGTTTTTTGGGTCTCATCCCCACCGCAGTTTTTACCTTCTAACAGGGGTTTTCTGCAATACCAAAATACTAGTGTCATGAGTACTTAATATTATGTATGTTTATTGTTTACTTTACATGCATTTACATTTTAGCATTGATACTACATGTTTGGTATATGCGAATCTACTCAATCAATTAATGAATAATAGTGTTAACAAGATTTGATCAAAAGTTTTAAAGGGTACTAATTCACCCCTACCCTCTCAATACACATCTTTTCTATTATCCCAACATTTCCATTAGTATCAAAAACTTAGTACTATACATAGTGACTTCCCCTTTGTACATGATCCCCCTTTTTATATACTTGATATATGTATATGAACTCATACAGATTATAGTACCCCCCTTTACTATACATATATACATATATTTCCCCTTTTTTGAAAATAATGACAAAAGGTGTATAGCTTACAATTTGTCAAAAATATTGGGATGGACATTCTTGAATATTTCCAGTAATTTATCCCATTCCTCCTTCAAGTGATTGAGGGTGAGTAGCTCTAGATTTAGATGAGCATGCATATCATATATGCAATCTGTCACTGATAATTCTGGGGTGGCAATGAGATTCTTTGCCAATGTCACATGTTTTTGCATCATGACTAAATACATTAGCAACGTTTCCTGTAGCTGAGTTACTTGTTCTTTGATTTGTTCCTCTTCTTTCTGTAGGTCTAGTCTTAACCTCTTATTTTGAAGTACCTTTGTGTAATGCATCTGTAATGCATGTTGCTTGGTTGATAGACTCTATGCACTAACCTTTAGATCTTGATCTAGTTTCTTGAGTTTTTCACTAATCTCGGTAGTGAAGTGTTCTAATGTGCATAACTACTATAGAAATGTAATGGCTTCAAATATGATAGCTTCTAAACCACTTACAAGTTTAGACAGAGTTACCTTATGTATGACCACTGCCTGGTTGATCTTCTCTATAACTTTGTATTGGATCTTCATCTCTGCTCTCTCTTCTAATTTCTGCTTGGCATCAATGTCAGGATTATTTATTGCCTCGATGAGCAGGCTAATTTATTCCATTATGGGGCTCGTTCATCAATGTTGATATCCGATACAACTTGCATTAAGATCTCTTTTTCTTTCTCTAGTTCTTGTGCACTTTTTGCAACATAATCTATGTGTGCACTCGGTTAAGAGATTTACAATAAGACTATTAAGTCTATTCTGTTAAGAGATTTAGGGTCTATTACAATTGTTAGAGAGTAACAAAAGTTTGATCTAAAACATATACAATCTTAATATTGCTGATATAGATCTATTATGTCCATAAAAAATATATCACCTCAATGTGAATGATAATACCTTTTGCTCTATTCTACTTGGTAGCCTTGCCTTAGTTCTATAAACTAATTTTGGCAAAGTAGTCTCTTTCTCTAAAAAATCCCTTGTCTGATCTCTAATGTCTGTAGTATGGCAGCTACTTGATCATTTCTTGATCAACATACATAACAAAATTTGACATCTATACATTTATATATCAAATGATATGACCTAATTAGGGTTTAACAATTACATCCTTATCCTAAGATCAACAATGTACAAAATTTACCTTGATCATCTACACATAGGAGACATAAATAATTAATGTTGTAAATCCATAATTAATGTCCTCCTCTATCATGTAAACTGTTATCTAGGTTGGATAAAAAGTTGTTACATTGAATGATGTGCCATAACAAAATTTTAGGTGGTCTTTGTTCCACTCGGTATTGTTGTCTCTCGGTGCTCGATGTTCTCTGTGTATCTTGGTTATACTGATGTTCGGTTATGTTGTGTAGCTCGGTGTTGTCTTCTATTTGGTATTCAGTCTACTCGGTAATCACTGTGCTCGGTTGACTCTAGGTGTGATCAGTGCTCTCGGTTAACTCTGCACTTAGGTGATATAAAATGACTGTCTTGTTTGTGACTCTGTTACCGACTGTTCATTGTGTCTTCTTGATAAATAGTGACAACTTCAAAGTGAAACTAGAATAACATTATCCCCCTTTCACATTAGTATCAAAAACTTAGTACTGTACATAATAGTATTGTACACATAGTATTAAAATACCTTCTGCTCAAGAAGACGACCGTCAAGTCAGGAAAATATGGGTGCCTAATTTTGAGGCTCTTTCAATTGGTCATGCAAATATTGTTTCACAATCTCATTCACCTCTTTCTAATCCATTTGTTGATGTTGCAGGTACTATATGTATTAAAATTGGAGGTGTTCCAACAAATAAATCCAAGAATATTCCCCAAAGCCTACCTCCTACTCGTGTGACCCGATCAAGGAGCAAGAAAAAATATATTAAAGGCTTAAAGGATTAGTTAATTGTTGACCTTGATCCTACTGAAGAAACATGCGTAAACATGAATAGTCAAGTATCTAAGGTCCTAGACACAGATAATACAAAAAAGGAGAAGTACTTGAGGTGAATCTTGATTCTTCGAGTGCTATCGTAATAACCGACTAGACCAATTTTCAAAAACCTCCAACAAAGAATAATCCAGTTACTCCAAAATGGCTGGAGAGTTCAATTAGAAAGAAATGCAATGTAGTTCCCATTTTTCTGCCAATTGAAGATATGGTTAGTAAGTGTCTTGGAAAAGTGACTAAACCAAAAAGACTCAAAATAGAGGTGATGATAGATATAGATGAAGATACTGGGTATTGGATTCTATAAATAACCAAGCCTACTATAGGAAAGGATGTGGAAGATGCTTCTTCCAAAGATTTCACCATTGAAAGGGTTGATTTGGGAATGACTTCACGAGCTGTTGATGCAAAGAATTTAGAGTCTTCCACCAAGAAGATGTTATCTAGAACCTAGAAGGATGAAAGGGATGAAAGTGCACTGAAACAAATACTGAGATATATATCATAATACATAAGCACTATCCATAACCCTAGTCCACAACCGCTCTCCCAATTTATTCAATCATTTGACCCCAAATCGCCTGCAAACCAGAAGTCACTAGATCAGATTAAGAGGAACAAAATCATTGCAAAGGTATTCCACAATTGGATAGAATTGATAAAAAAACAATGCATTGATTATATCACTAATTTAGTGAGAATTCATGGTGATGCAATGAAAACAACTAAAAAATTAGATGTAGAAGTTAATGCATGGGATGAAGAAAGAAATGCATGGGAGAAAGAAAGAACTTCTTTGGCAATAGTAGTAAGGAAAATGAATGATGTGCAAAAATACGAGATTATGAAATTCCTCATTGAAAAACATGTAGAGGGTTTAAATGATAATGTACTTTATGTATCTAAGAATATGTTCATAGAATGGAGAAACTTGGTCATCAAACAAGGACATGAGGAATTGATTGAGCTACTAAAAGAACTAGCAGAGCTCGCAAATATTATGCAGAAGGACTTGAAGTGCATTGATATTCAATTTCTACGATAAGATGAGTAAACAATCAGGGAGATTGACGAGATGATCAAAACCTTCAAGGAGATCAAGATAATTTTTTTTAAGGAAACCAAAGCTATGACTATCGAAGATTTCTCTAGCCTCATGAGGATTGAATCAATGCTAACCATTTGTCTTGATCATTTTGAAGCACACGAAAACAAGGTAACTAAGGTTAGAAAAGATAAAGAAGTTTAGAAATAGAGAATCTTACACATTGGGTTGCCACATCACCAAATCATTCTCAACTTCTAGGCTACAAACCAGGAGTGGAGGCAAATATGTGGCATACCTTCAACACAAAACCAACCAAAAAGCTCCTCGATGACATCTCAGCCCTAAAAAATGTGGTAGAATTATAGTTCTGTTGTTTAAGATTTTATATTCTCTTCCCATTTTTAGTTAGTCATAGTTAGTTATGCAAACTATTGGTTCTGACTCTGGTGGAGTCATTTTTACTCTGGTTTTCAAAAAGACTATGAGCCTAGAGGCTATTTATATGTTTAATTAAGACTCTGGAAAGGTCCAAAGTTTAAAAACAAGAAAGAATGATACACTTCATTTTGGATATATATGTGTGGTTGATCTAAAGAAGGTTTTTTATCTGAGAATGAAAATATATTTGTTGTTGTTTTCAAATATGCGAGTTTGGAATTTGTGGAATTGGTCTCTGTTGGGATTAAATCTTTAGTTGCAATGTTTATTTGCTTCTTATCTGATCGCATACATGTAAAGATGAAATGAATGTATGAGTTTATCTCATAGTTGTCATCTGAAGTAATATGAAGTCTGTGAATTTTGTTTATTCAATTATAATTTGATTGCATTCATATCATGTTGATGAATGGATATGAAATGCCTTTCTTACTTTCTGGAGAAAATTATTTTCTTTGATCAATTAATTGTAGATAAATTTATTGGAAAATTATATAGGTAGCTGTACCTTTATACATAGGTTGAACCGTGAGTGGTTAATCCAACTGTTGGTTCAATTTGATTCTTGTTCAAGAGGGTAATAGAGTTTACTTTTCATCAAAATTTTAGCAAGGACAAATCTGTTAACCAACACACCCTTACTCTCTTTGTTGTGCTAATCGGATTCATGGTGTTGAGGGTTTGGTATTCCAATGTATATTGAATTTGGTGGTCTACCATTGATCACCAGTGTCCATATTGCATCTATATAACCTATATTCACATGCATGTAACCTTTCATTCTTATTGATTGGTTCCTAAAAGAACCCAAAGATATTCAAATTATAACTATTGTCATCTTGAAGATGAGTGTAATTTAGATGGATAAGAAGAAATTAGAAGAAACACAGGTTGAACCTAATGGAAGGCAAACAAATAGGGATCCAAGCCAACCCATGTTTTATAGGAGCTATTTCTTCATGAATGGAAACACTAAGAAAACAAATTATCATCATTAGTGGAAGTGAAGGTGGAGATGAACCTCCTAAGAAGAATAAACCACCAAAGAAGACATGTGGTGATCTCCCACCAAAGGACACTAGAATAAGTGAGAAGATCAGAGAAGATACAGGAAAAGTGAAGACAAGAAAGCCAATATATAGAGAGAGAAGGAGGTTGCAAGGGAATATGTGATGACATGTAACTAATTGAATGTTTGATAATGTTAAGTTGAAGATGATGTAAGACATTAAATCAGTTAATGGTTTGTATTGTCATTGATGTCAACGTGATATCATCTGTATGGTCATGTAAATAATGCAAAAGACTTCAGAGAATCAATAGAATAGAGATTATGCTTTCAACAATGCATAAAAGTCAAGTATTCACTAAGTGACAGACAACACCGACGGAGTGCACACCATCGGTAAAGGAAAATAAAAAGTCACAATGATGCCCGACAAGTAGAAGATAGTGTTTCCCGATGAAGCAAAAACATAGTGATACCCGACGAGTAAAATCCAAGGATGCCCAATGGATGGAGATCCCGAAGCTAACTAGAGTTACATTGACAAAACTGGCAGTTACCATCGATGATTAACTGTAGAGTTGACCGACAGAATAGAGATTTTAGAAAATGACAAAATATCTAGCTGGCAGAGCTTAAGGATAGACTTAACTGGTTGTTTTATTTGTTTTATTTGCCCAGAGTTAAGTAATTTATTTAAAGAAGATTTGTACAGTTGACAAGAAGATAACTACGAGATAAATCAGGAGTTAAAGCTGCAAATCAAATTGGGTGGATGATTTTTCACGCCAAGAATCAAGAATCAAGAATCAAGAATTAAGGAATATCATGTCTATATAAGAGACAAGCATAATTCATTTCCACAAGAAATCAAATACACGGAAGGGGAGTGAATAGAAAGAGGATGCTGAAGAGAAACTGATGAGGGATAAATTCATACAGTCCTGATCAATCAAGCTGAAGGAGAGCTAAAGAATTTTGTAGACACCGACGAACAGTGAAGCACAGCATCACAAAGCAGAAAGTGTGGAGCACAAAGAATTGACTTGATACATTGATCAGAGAGGCATTGTACTTAAATAGTTCTGAAAATCTGCAATTCAAGTTGTATTAGAAATAGGTCATAATGTTTCAGTTTAACCATTGAAGCATCAACTCTCTTAACAGAGAAGGACTTAACCATCTTCTATAATTAAGGTATATCCTAACAGATTGCCAAAAAGGTTGATTCATGAAAGTAGCATTGAAATTGCATAAACCTATTGACATCCTAAGAAGAAGGTTGATTCAAGAATGGTAGCAAGATTTGCCTAAAGCCTATTGACAGTCTAAGAAGGAGACTGATTCAAGGATGGTAGAAAAATAGATGCCAGATACTACATGACAACCTCTATATAAAAAATCCTCTAACAAGGTCGCACCTAACAATGTGTTTGTAACCTTTAACAGGGTTGGCTCCCAACAGGGCTCACTTCAGAAGAGTGAAAATTTGGGGTACTGGTCCCAGTGGTTTTTCCCTTAATAGGGTTTCCACGTTAAAATCCATGTGTTATGTGTGTATGGTTTATTAATTTATTGTTTTGCACTTCACATATGCATTTCTACATTGATTGGTATACTCTACTTATTTACTGAGTATCGGTAAATAGTTTTACTGCTTATCGGTTATCAAGGAGAATAAGGAAAGACAAGGTAAACCAACAGATAGTCAAATATTATAAGTATTTCATGGCATGCATCTTGTAGGGACTTAATAATTTGAGGTGTATTGATTGGTGATTAAAGATTAAAAGATAAATTTTTGAGGCCACTGATTCACCCCCCCCCCCTCTCAGTTATTACTAACAATTGGTATCAGAGCTTGTGTGCTTAGAAGGAAGGTTTCAAGACCTAAGTAAAGATCACAAGATG
>MU228384.1:4784860-4795765 GCA_018584345.1 Thuja plicata | reverse complement strand
CTTCTATAATTGAGGTATATCCTAATAGATTACCAAAAAGGTTGATTCATGATAGTAGCATCGGTCTCACCTAAAGCCTATTGACAGTCTAAGAAGGAGGCTGATTCAAGGATGGTAGTAAGATTAGTATAAAGCCTATTGATAGTCTAAAGGCTGATTCAAGGATGGTAGCGTAGATGCCAGATACTAAGTTACAACCTATGTATAAAAATCCTCTAACAAGGTCGCACTTAACCGTGTGTTTGTAACCTTTAACATGGTTGGCTCCTAACAGGGCTCACTTAAGAAGAGTGAAAATTTGGGGTACCGGTCCCAGTTGTTTTTCCCTTAACAGGGTTTCCACGTTAAAATACATGTGTTATGTGTGTATGGTTTATTACTTTATTGTTTTACATTTCACATATGCATTTCTAGATTGATTGGTTTACTCTACATATTTACTGAGCTTCGGTAAATAAGTTTTACTGCTTATCGGTAATCAAGGAGAATAAGGACAGACAAGGTAAACTAACAGACAGTTAATTATTTCAAGTATTTCAAGGCATACATCTTGTAGGGACTTAATAATCTGAGGTGTATTGATTGGTGGATTAAAGTTTAAAGGATAAATTTTTGAGGCCACTGATTCACCCCCACCCCCTCTCAGTTATTACTAACAAGTTCGACAAGTGCTAATAGAGCATCCAGACCTTGTCATCATTCTAGCTTCACACAACATTTCACCACTTTTCTCACCTCCTCAATTCCATCCACCTCGAGGCCCCAAGCACAAAAAATGGAGGATATATCTATATTTGCTCTATACTTATACTTGGCCAAAATGTAATTAATCCCCAATCATCCCTGTACCATTGAAAGGAAGAACGGGTTATTTGTGGCAAAAACAATTTTTAACCTTTCCTCATAAAAATTTCTCTAGAATGACATTTATTGCTTGGTAGCTTGCAGACTAAAATTGGCATCCATCTCAATTTCCAAGGTTCTTAGACCTTCCTTCACTGCCAAGACATCAAATAAGGTTCAAAACCAAGGGAGATAATTCCTTGACACTTACCAGTGTCGTGGGCATCATGCGTAGTAATCGTCTGTTACTCTGCTTCACTCCACTATCGTCTACCATTATTGCCTTACAAATGAGGTTGCATCATACAAAATCATGAATTTCCATCAAATCCACCTCCAACTTAGATCATGAGTCATCAAGAAAGTTCAAATGCAATCATATCAAGATGTCAAATCTACCACCAACTTGGACAATGAGTCAGCAAGAGAGTTCCCTTCCTTATATATGTGGGATACTTTAAAGTTGCAAAACTTTTCCAATTTCTTCTGCATGATCATAATAAACTTATCAATATTCCATGCTTGGGAGCGACAGTTTGCAATGACATTGATAATAATATGTGAATCTCCTTCAAGGTGGAGCTGATACACATTAATACGTTTGGCCATTTCAAGTGCAAGAAAGGCAGCTTGGTCATTTGCCTCATTATTCATGCCATCTTCTATTATTCAATACCATCTTCTAGTTTCTTTGATTCAACTGCCAATATGTTGCATGAGGCAGCCCTTGTCACACACCTAGCCCCTGACGGCCCCGTATTACATTTGGAAGTCCCATAAAAATTAATTTTAATCTAATCATCATCTGGTTTCATCCATGCCACATCATTTCTAGAATTTTTAGTAGGATTAACTTTAAAATGCACATTAACAAGCTTGAAATATACATTAACACATATATAAGAGAAGAAACAAAATTAATGAATAGAAAAATTATAACAAAATATATAATTGTTATCTAGTCTTTTGTCGATCCAAAATTTAAAAATTTAAAGTCAAATTCAAGGCCTGGTTTTTTAAAGTCTCTGCAATGTGTGTACATGTGTTCATAGTCTAAAGCCTCCATTTGTGAACTCTACCATAGGCATTTTGATACAGTTCTGATTTTCAAATATCATTGAGCTCATTATGACCGAGTTATTCATTTTTTTTAATAAAAAATTAAAAAAATAATTTTTGAAAATAATTTTAATATTACTCACACATTCTTCTCAAATATTTCTCAGTATGCTCAAAAATCTTAAATTTCTAACCAAAATAGAAATGCTCAAAAAGGGAGCATTCCTAACCTGTGAGCTTGAAGTGCTTTTTCATTTCAAATATAGAGATTCTTGAAATTGTAATTGCCAAAAAAATGGATGTGTTGAAAAAGCTTCAGAAAATTTCAAAGCAAATGCAGACTACATTTATAAAACCAGATTCCTCAATCTTTCTCAGTATCTTCTCTGTCGGACGTTATAAGTAGAAATGCTATGGTATATTTGCATGTGGATTGTGCAGCTCAAGCATCGTACTTCAACTGTTTGGCAAGCTGCCCCAATGATATGGCGTCTCATGGAATATGATAATTCCAAACTTTGCAGAACAATTTGGTGAAAAGGCATTCAGGCTTCAAGCATATGCAGGTTGCAGGTGAAAAATCAAAATCCACAACCCTTGCCGACATCCTCTTTCTCTTTTACATGCCTAAAAATGTGCAAAACCTTCATGTTATTGACATCCATCAAAGCACAATGGTAGGAGGATTTAATTAGAGATGTCCTCGCATACATGCTTGTAAAATTTAGAAGAACAGAGCAAGACATTTGAATGTTGAAGTTCTCTGTGAACGTGTTAAAATGTTTACTAAATCTTATAAGTAGAAAAACTCAGGTAACATGATAGATTTGTTGAGCAGGCTTCCGCAACTTTCTTTGAAATTCAATTGGCAGGGAAAGCATATGAACTGTTTGACAAAATGCCTCAAAGAAATCTTGGCTTCTAGAAAAGACACGTGAACCGTTCATCTAATTGTCAAGTATTGTCATCTCATGCAATGCAATGATTTCTCGAGAGGCATGGGATAGATCTGTTAAAAAGGTTATAGAAAATTTCAAGCAAAGGCAAATGGTACGGTTGGATTCAGAATGTTGTTTGTAACCATGAGGAAAATCGCAGAGTTTATTCAAATATAATTTGTCAAAGAAAAACTTCAACAATTGCGGCTTTGCACCTTCCCAAGAAGCGAGTCAAACGATGTTTAATCGAATTTGATGGTCTATTGTTTATGAGAATGCTTCAAAAGAATTTATCTCGAGGAACAAATGAAATGATTTCAGAATGATGCATAGAATGAAATCCGCAAGGGAGCTCTCGAAATATTTGAGTTAATGGAGCATTCTCGAACACATCATAACCTTGCGAGCTCTATTTGGGAGATATCAATAGTTGACTTTTATGCTCACGTCACTTATTTTATTTTAAGGATGCCCTATTTATATTAGGATGTTGTTAAGCTTCCTACAAAATGTATCATTGATCAAATTTTAAAAATTAGAAAATTTAATATATTTTCGCAAAGTTTTCAGTATTTGTTCTTTATGATCTGCATATTTTGTGGTCGAAAACCACAAAAAAATTGTAAAAAAATCATTATGTTTTCACGAATTTGAAGAAAAAAAGTTTGACTTTTTTTTTTTTTTTAAGAAACCACAGCCATAGCACTCGAACTGTTTGATAGAATACCTCAAAGGAATGACATCTCATGGAAAAGGTTTTAGAAACTTTCAAACAAATGTTGTTGGAAAAATGGGACCTTTGGAAAAATTTATGAACGTTTATTAAACCATACCACACCATTATCACAACCCACACACTTGAATGGATTGATAGAACGCCATAAACAGTAGTCATATCGAGGAGTGCAATGAAATGATTGCAAAATGTGCACAATAAGGATTTTGCAAAGAAGTTCTCAAGATGTTTGAATCATGAAGCACTCTCGGCCACATCACAACATTTCCAGATTTGTTTATGCAGTGCCCTTAGTTATCCTTCATGCTTGCACAAACAAAAATAGCAGGGTATTTTGAGATTTGAGACATCTACTCAATGACAATTGCATTTGATTTATTAAGCATGGCCTGTTAAATGATTACCTCCAAGTATGTTCTGGTTACTACAATACAAGAAAGCATAAGAGACAGAAGGTTTTTGTCAGAGATTAGATTTCAAAATTGTAGAATACAAAAGATGTGAATTACTTCATACAATGCACCTCGAGGAAATGTAATATCATAGTATGTAATCATTTTGGGATGTGCACAAAATAGATTTACTGAATCAACTTTGAAAGCTCTCAAGCAAATGCAGATTTCACATAGAAGTACCCCACACACTAAAGAATAACTAATAATGTGTTGGGAAGTGCTATATGATTATATGAAAAGGTTAGAGTATTTAGGAAGACTAAGAGTTTGCAGAAGGAAGAGATGCTTAGCATGTGCGATGAAAGTGCATGCACTTCAAGGTCAAATTAATAGCGAACAAATTATTCAAGAATTGGGAGAAGCTTATATATCCACATCAACAAGATCACAATTTGATATTTTTCCTCAAGTTTTATATTTGATGTTTATCCTCAAGTTTTATCGGTTTTGGGGGACACAACTCAGTTTTCATGTTTGCTCCATACAAACCATGATGACATACATATTCATTTTATTTTGGAGGTTGTTCATGTAGCAGATGCAGGCATTGATAATTGAGGGAGAATTTCACTTGATTCCTTGTGGCACCAAAACTACAGTTTAGTGGACTGTTATTGAATGAAGCTTCTGCGAAATAAAATTTGCTTCTATCATTCAGAGTGCAGAAATAGAGAAGAAAGGTTGATGAATTTGCAAATTTACGATATGCATAAATGGAGAATTGCTGGATGAAAGAAGTGGGTCTCATGATGCATTTGGAAATCCATGCTTCGCACATACCTTAAAGATTTCTCTAAAGCATGATAAGATATGGAGGATTCACAATTTTATCAAGTGAATATGTTCACCTTTTCTCATTTCATATTGTGTCAAAGGGATTCTAAGGAATTGTAGTTAATAGATGGGATATTGTATGATGGCAAGGTTTCTCAATGGCAAGTCGACAAAATTATGCAAGTTTCCAATGAAAGATGATATGTTTTCTTGAAGGTTAATTTGTTGATGAATGAATGATTCCTTGGTTGGACAAGACTAATGCTCCCTCTATAAGATCAATTATTTGATCTCTTTCTTAAAATTCCAAAGTTTATGATTATGTTTTTGTAAAAAGTGACTTATGTCATTAAGTATTGTTACTAAAGTTAGAAAATAGACTCTTTATTCACAAAAGTTAAGAGGTTTTTAACTAAGCTCTTTTTGCGCGAAAGCGAAGCAATTTCTAACCCAAAAATGTAAAACTAGTTATGAAGTGGTTATGGGTTGGTTATCCAAAGAAGTCTATAAATCCAATGCAACTTGTAATGTAAAGGGGACTCTTATAGAGAGAAAACTCTAGAGAATTTTTCAAAGATATTTTGAAGAATTTTTGTTTGCAATGTGTATAAGAAGGATTTTGGAATTGTATAATTTCAAAAGATAATGAAGAATACAATTTAGTTCATGTGTTCTAAATATATTTACGTGTTATCATTGCTAACTTCTCATATGTCAAGTTGGTAACCTTTTTATGCATGTGTAAGACATTGCTATCTATGTAGTTAATGTAATTCTAAGAATTTGCCAATAGCAACAACCCAAGATGTAGATGCCAATGAATAACACAATGACAAGAGAGACAAGAATAAACTGTATTCTCCTCAATATGCAATAACTGAATTGAACTGCAGTATATAAGATAATGGATTGCTAATAGACGAATACAATGTAGATGTGCCTTCTTAAATAGGCAAGGCATTATAACTAGGAGATAAACAAAATATAACTTATCACTCACACTAGGGGGAGCACATGTCCACCAAAGGTAGATCATCCTCCATTGTACACTAAAGTAGTGTGCAACATGTGGTGGATGATAAGTGATAAGTGATGAGTGCACTAAAGGTGGAGACAACACATAAAGCGGAATTTCATAACAACTATCACCACCTAAAGTGGAATTTCTCTTACACAATGTGCGAATAAAGGTGAAAAATCCTAAGTGTCTTAAATTTAAACTACTATGTATGCATTATCCTAAGTAAGCTTAAGTAAAGTGTAATTAGGTGAATATTTAATTACACCAATAACCCCCCTTAAATGCAACTTAGGGGAAT
This sequence comes from Thuja plicata, assembly GCA_018584345.1. Classification (NCBI taxonomy): domain Eukaryota; kingdom Viridiplantae; phylum Streptophyta; class Pinopsida; order Cupressales; family Cupressaceae; genus Thuja; species Thuja plicata. The sequence goes on along the minus strand of MU228384.1, from coordinate 4,789,641 downwards.
ACACTTAAGCTCACAATACAAAATGGGTTCCGACAACTAAGTCCTGTTAGGTACCCATGTACAATATGCAAGTGAAAATGTAATGCAATCTCTCATAAAGTAGAGAAAGGGAGAAAACCCAGTGGGACAAAACTCCCCCCCAAAAGAGAGATGAATACATAAAAGAAACTCCAAAAGATGAATGAGAAGGATAAAATCCCATGTGAGGAAAAAGGTCCCCCCATAAGAGAGAAGAAGAGAGACCAAGTAGCCCCCCCAATGTAGAATGTATGCCAATGGTAGATGCTTTAAAAAGGACGAAGGAGCCGCTCCATGATCACCAAGCAATGTTCCTCCCCTCAGGAAGAAATAAATACAAAGGTGTATAAAATATGGCTCCCCAATCTGAAAAGATAGATGTAGGAAGAAACCTATATGGAGTCTCTAAACGCTGCTCAAGTGTCCTCATGTCGATGCCGAAGGTTTCCCTTTCCAAAAATGCTGAAAAAGACTGTTGTCCTCAATTTTGTCTTCGCAAAATTGGGGCAACCTTACGAAAATTTTGTAGGTTAAATTCTTCAAGACGAGTCTTTGTGTAATGTGTTTGGTTTTTGGTTTGGTTTTTGCCTTAGGTCTGTGGCCTTCATAATTCCACTCATTTTGAGCTATCTTAGGTGTCAATCAAGTTGGTCTAGCTCAAGTTATAGGAGTTTGAAACGTCCTGTCGGTGGGGTTTTTTTGACGGATTGCACCCCTTGTTTAAAAGTCTTTAAAAGTGGACTTTTTATTGCTAATTGCACGAAGTAAAAAACATCATTTGTCTATAAAGTGGGTTTAGAATCTCACTTTAAAATTTCACAGTATTCTGAGGAGTTTTAAATATAGTTTTTAATAGTTTAATATGTAAGGAAGGACTTTTAAATTCTTCTGCATATTATATTATTAAACTATGATTTACATATAAAAATTATGTTTTGAATGCAATTAGGTGCAGTATTTATTTGATATTGCATATCATCACAACGCATAACATATTTGAAAGCCTCATTATCAATGCAATTTTAAGTTCAAGTCATAAAGAGTGGGATTTTTAAAGGCGATTGCATGTGTTAAGTTTTACATGTGTAAATTTATTTAAAAACTCCATTATTTTATTAATGATGTGATTTTTAAAATACAACTACATGTTATTCAAAATATGTATTTGGTCTTTTAAATCTTATGGTGGCGATTTTAGAGTTTTTTGCACATTTATGAATACATGCAATCCTCCTCTTAGAACTCATTTTAACCCTTTATAACTGTTGGATGACGTTTTTTGGAGGAATTGCATATGCTATTCGAAAGTCTTCTCTTCATATGTAATTTTTCATATGTAAACTCTTATATAAAACTCATCTTTTATGATTTTGACTTGGTAAAGAGTATAGGTGTCAATTTTTAAAATGCTTGGCGTATGAAGGAGCTCATTTTACTAAAAAAAATGCATATATTATATGCAATCGACTCACAAAAGCCCGTCATCAAGCATTGTAAGCCAAATCAAAGCTCGCACTTGCTTTTTTCAACATGCTTAGCATGTGCAAAAGTCTGCCTGGGGCAAGTGTGAACTCTGAGTTTTACTTCTTACTGCGTTTCATTTTGATTTTCCAAGTCTATTCTTTATAGGTATGGTGTTAATTCGCGTTTTTAGGTTGTCATTTGTTGATCAAAACGTATGAATGAAAACGTGGACTCCCAAAAAAGTGTTACTAAACCTATTTTTATCGGGATTTGTTACTGGGAGATTGACTTCTATTTCATCTATGAAAACGGCTTCAAGAGTCCACGTTTTCATTCGTTCTAAGCTCATTTTGTTTGCCTTGCTATCTCCCATTTTTTTGACAAGTGTTTCAAGAGTGTTTTTCATGTTTTCTTTCCTCAAGCGTGTTCATCTTGAGATAGGCCACATGTTTACATCATTTTGGATTGAGTCTCCCTCATTTGTGCATATCAGATAGTCTCACCATTGACAGGATATGATTTTGACATGCTTCTATGTCTTCTGCAACGAAAAATGACAGACTTTGGATTCTTTTTTTTGGTGTTTCCATATTGGGCAACTAAATTTGATGACTTTGGAAAGGTGGTGAAGGATGTAATGGTACCTATGAGTTTCTCTTAGGGCAGAGATCAAATTCTATGACTTCTTTGAGAAACATTGAGGATGATGAGAAGCACATACATATTGCAAACATGGGGTGTAAAATTTGCATTGCTGAAAATGGAGGCACTCTTAAAACACATTAAACAATGGAGAAAATAGTTGTGTATATAGGAAGTAGATGTTGTGATTATCACAGTGATTTGAACAATCAAAAGATTCATCGATGGTACGCTTTTGTTCAAAAGGAAATAAAGTGGTTCTCAGAATTAAATGAGAGCATGATCTTTAAGGTTCAACTACAAGTCAGATTTTAAAGACAAGAGATCCAGATGAAGAATGGTAGAGATTTAGGAGCATTCATGAGCTTGCAAAAGTTTAGTCTCCAAACATAGTTTCCAAATAATTTATTATGAATGGGTTTCAAGAGATCAAGCCAATTTCGAAACAAATAGAACAAGGGATAGATTGAGATTTGTTCATATAAGTCTTGCTATTAATATTGTGATGAAAGGTCATAATACAAGTGACAGAGTCAGTAATAAAGGAAAATCTATGATGAAGTTCAAAAGACAGTTTATAGAACACAAAGAATGGCTCATGTAAAAGAAATCCTTTAAGGGTTTCCATGTGGTCATAAGACTATGATGGAAATAATATAAAATGACAACCATACAAGAGATTCATGTGATGTTAATGGCTTAAAGATGATGAAAAGGACCTAACATCAAAGCTCATAGCTTCTTAGTTATGGTTGTAGGTATAATGTTCCTCCTACAAAATAGGATTCAAGTCTTGCATAACATATTGCAAGAAGTTCTTCCCCTTATTTAACAAGTTGCAGCTGCTAATATTTTCTCCACAATGTTGCAATTTTGTGTTACAAGTGATATGAAAGTTCCTATAAGTTACAAGGCTCTTACTAAGCTTCAAATTATTCAGTCATAATGATAATTTCACAAATTTGTAGTTCCTAGTGCCTTAATTAGTTCACTAATTTGTAGGGTTACCGGTTTGGTAGAGTCCCATACAACTTTTCCTACTGAAGGAAAATATTCTTGAAAATAGAAAAATATACACATAATAAGTGAACCAAACTTACATGTGTTTCTCTTTGTAGATCTAATCTTGATTATATTCTCATCAAGTTGTTTCAGTAGGATCTCACATAGATCCATCTGAATTCCCTTTGTTACAATCTTGTAAGCTGTGCTTACTGCTGTTGCAGAAATGTTGTTCATTCTGCTAGCCTGAAAGATTTTGTAACCAATAACACATGCACCAAATTTCAACTCATCGTCAATTATTGTGTTAACCTTGAGACCTCTGTTGTCTCCTTCTGCATTAGTAAGTTTTGTAACTTCTTTCATGGATGGATTTTTTTGTGTCATAGGTTTGTCAGTTATCGGATAACTGGTGACAACATGAAGAACATCCCTTGTTATTTGCTTGGGTTAGTCTAGCCATAGTTTGTTGTCATGCATCCTGCTCAAGACTATCATAATCCACTCTGTCTTGAATTCCCTTGGGAAATGTAGGGCATTAGTTAACCCTTTGATATCCAAGTGTTTATGTTCTTCTTTCAGTTTTCCTTTGGCATCACATAGCTTCTTATAAGCTTCATCCATTTCCAAATCACCCATCTCTGCAATCTTGCAGTGAATGTAAGACCTAATGTCTTCTATGAGCAAAACCCTAGGCGGGATTTTTGAAAATGCGTCGGCTTCATCGGGTTTCGATGAAATCTCTGGATAGATTTTGTATTTAGGTTCTACACATGTGTTATTCTTGATCAGTTTCACCACATTCTTCTTTTCATTCTTTGACTTAGCAGTTCTTGAAGTGGTTGCCATTATTTTTCAAGAATTTAGGGTTTTCTTCGAAATTAGGGCTTTCTCGACAAAACAATGACAGAGATCTTTTAGTTCCCTTGTTACTTACTTCAATTCGTGAATGTGATGAAGAATCTATTCCCTGTGTGCTGAATCATTCTGTAGACACTTCTGCTTTCTGCTCTTTAATTGTTGTGATGTCGCTCTATTTTCTTTTCAAATTGCGGGTGAAAAATGAAGTTGTCTCGTCGACTATTTATAGACTTTTTGACCTAAGTCTTTGCAATAAATGCTCACCAACTCGTCGGGACGTGAAGATGGGTTTCGTCGGGAAGATATTTCAAATCATCATCGGTGAAGACATGATGCTTATGGCAGTTATCAACCACTTTGATTTTACCAACGGATATCAGTATTCTGTCATGACGACTTCTGAATTTTGCTTTCTTACCGACAGTCGTTGGGATACATTGGTAGTTTACCACTTTTACTAGTTGACCGATAATTTACGGTAAGTGTTAACAACTTCGTTATTGTATTTACCAATGATTTTTGGTAAGTGTTTACCGACGGTGTTGTATTCTTAGATTGGTAACAAGTAAAGTAATATGCATATTTGATTTATGAAAATTTTGACTATATATCATTTTATATAATGGAACTGATGCAAAATATAACTTAAGGGGATTTCTAATGAATGGTTCATAAGGCACAACACTTGGTGAAGGTTTTGCAAATGAGGTTGCAAGTAGAGTGGGTTTAACCATGGAGGAAACTCCGTAGTTAAGCGCGCTCGAGCTGGAGTAGTACTGGGATGGGTGACCTCC
>MU228384.1:4760421-4775842 GCA_018584345.1 Thuja plicata | reverse complement strand
GGCTTTTTGGCCGCCATAGCTCTCTTTCTTCTGTCTGCACTTTGCTTCTTCTTGTGACAGTCTTGCATGCAGGTGTTCTTGGGTAGATTTGCGTTTATCAAATCTAACATGGTATCAGAGCTCTCCTACTGTTCGCTATTCTGGTTTTGTTGAAGCATTCAGACTCAGAGGGTTTCAGAGGTTTTTTCAGTGATTTTTGTGGTGTTTCAGGGGCAGGCTTTGGTTATGGTCACTTTGGGCTCAAACGAACATTGTTATTGAGCTCAGAGGACCCCAAAACCCTAGAAATGACATAAAATTTGTCCATTTTGGACTACTGGACTCAGAGGCAAAAAAAATTTGGTTCATGTGCCGTACGACACAGAAACCGAGGAAAAAAAATTAAAAAACATTTAAAAAAACCAAGTTTTAATTTTTTTTTTGGTTTTTTATTGCGCGCGCAGTGTTATTTAAAAACGCGCCATTGCCGGTCCGCCAACGCTCCGCCCGTGCCACCTGCACCTCTGGCATCCACCACCGCCTGCCTCCCGGGCTCCGCCTCCCTTGGCACTCCGCCGCTCTGCGGCCCCCGCTCCGCTGCCCTCCGCAGTGCCTCCGCGGCCCCGCCGCCCGGCATCCACTCGAGCGCTGCTCCGCCGGTGGTTTTTTAAAAACCCTAGGCACCTTTTGCACCCGCGGAGGTCACATGGGTGACCAAGGGCTTAGGCCCAGCCCCCTGAGCGCACCATGCACCCGGGGGCCCACTTTTTTTAGCCCCAGGGGCTTATTTTTTGCTCTTTGAGACCTCTCTGACCCCCCGGGACTATTTTCGCTCTAACTTGAGCATCCGGGGGTCTTTTTTCGACTTCCATATACCGTCGGAAAGCTCTTTCCAAGAAATTTTTGATGATGGAGGTTGGGTTTTTGGGTTCTGCCATTTTGACAGCATTTTTTTCTGTCAAAGTCCGATGTCTATTTTTTCCTTCCGGGAGTCATATCTGGCTCATCCGGGCTCCATTTTTGGCAAACCAGATATCGTCGGAAAGCTGGTTCAGTGATCTATTCAGTTGCAGGGGTATTTTTTCCAGATTCTTCTCTAGGTTTTCTCTCCTCCGAGTTTGGCAGTTTATGCACTCTGGTGGATTGTTTGGTTCTACAGGTCCTGGGATCTCTTCTTCTGATTTTCTAGCTCACTCTTCTTTCTGACTTCTGAGCTTGTATGCTTCTCACTGTTGCATTATTTTTCTGTAAACGCACTGAGATAAAGTGCCTACTTCTGTATATCTGGGATCTTGAGCACCTTGTGTGTTTTTGTACTCGCACTTTGTTATGAAGTGTCATGGGGGGTTATGATGATTATGCCATTTTAGGCGCATCCACCTTTATCAAGTGAGCGTACCTTCCATGACATTAGCTCATGTTGTGTGTCGGTGACACCGCCCTTTATCCTGTGTGTGTGCTTCTATTGCACTGTTGGTGTTCCTGGTTCTTCTTCTGCAGATGTTTCTGGCATTGCATTTCAGTGTTCCTCTCACCTCTCATTGTTCAGCATTATGGGGGGGTTCACCTGTTGGTTCTATTTCTTCCTGGTTCGATTGATCTGCTCTTCAGACATTGTCTTCTCTACCTGGTCATGCACTTCAGTGGGGGTTCCAACAGTCTCTTCTGACAGAGTTTACAGCTTCATGCTTCGGAGATGCTTCTTGCTCATTCTTGTTCCTCTCTCTGGGACACCTTTCCCTAGATTGGAGGCTTAGTTTCCTTCATCTAGTTTCTTTCTTGTTTTGGGTACCTGATCAGGCCTTGTTGTCGGGACCCTTCTTTCCTGCTTTTTGCAGTAGTCTTTAGTTGTTTTGCTTCTCCCTAAGTTACACTTAAGGGGGGGTGTTAGAGTAGACTTAGTATAACTAATAATTAAATCATTTAATTATTAGTCTATTTACTCTATGCTTAAGTTATACTTAGGCAGCTTTCTAATTCTTTAGGGTTTTCACCTTTAGGGTTTCGTGATTCATTTTATAAGGATTCATCTCTTTGCATTTCATAACAGATATTATTGTATTCAGTATTGTTGTTAATAGAAGCTTTATTCTTTTCAACATGGATTTCAACTCTCTGGCTTTTTGACCGCCATAGCTCTCTTTCTTCTGTCTGCACTTTGCTTCTTCTTGTGATAGTCTTGCATGCAGGTGTTCTTGGGTAGATTTGCGTTTATCAAATCTAACAATGGCAACATTTAGTGAAAATGACTAAGTGTCCAAAACTATCTACTGCACAGAACTTAACTACTCTAAAATTCAAACATAATTCCACTATAACTCCCCCTGAGTATAACATGTACATTTTTCACACTCCTATAATCCCCCTTTGACATCAATGGAAATGGCATACCAAAACTATCCTATATTCTCCCTTAGACTTTGCATACCAAAAATTATATACATAAATTATATGTACATGCAAAATCTTTCTACCTTACATCATTTTAAAGATATCTGCACAAATGGTCTTCAATAGTTGCAGATCCTTGTCCCAACCCTATTTGAGCTTGCTCAACACTAATATGTGGTCATTGAGTAAGAACACCTTTGATTCTTCCACTTGTAAGTTGACTGGGGTTGATGTTGCTAAGACATCTTGTGCCTCCTTCATTGCACTAAACAAAGTTTGAAGTTGACGGGTAATCAAACTTTTACCTTCTTCCTTCTAGATGATTCCTCTCTTGAAGAGGACTTGGATTTAGAAGTATATTGGCAAGGAGAATCATCACCTTTATCATGAGGTTTAGGAACCTTATGTTGCTTCTTTCCTTTGCCATAGGAAGCCTTGGGAGTGGAGTCATTTGCAAGCAATGCATGATGCGTTGAAGGCTTCAATTGACCCATGTGTGCCAAATTTTCGTGTTCCCTTGTGATTTGAGTTGCAAATTCATCAAGAGAAGGCATTTTGTATGCACTACCAAGAGCATCCATAGTAGCATAGAATGTAGAAATAAAAATTGAATATTCAGGTCTTAGCTTGGAAAGAATAGATAATATCAATTGTTCATCCTCTTTAGTAATGCCACAATTAGAAAGCTCCAAAATAATAGAATTGAACTTAGAGAAAAAGCCTTGAATATTGTCAAAATCTCTAGGATCTAAACTTATGAGCTCATTCTCCAATCTGAATTTTCTCATTTTATCAAGTTTACCAAACAATCCCTCCAAGGTGGTCCAAGCATCATGAGGATGTGTACAGGATGCAATATGATATAGAAAATCATGAGAGATGGATGATCTAAGAGAGCCAAGTGCTTTATCCCTTCAATCAAACCATTTTAGCCTTTCGACAACACCTGTAGCTAGTTCTGGATCCTGCCCAAAACATATCTAAGTAATCTAATACTTAACAACTGATTAGAAAATGATGCTTTCCTTTCATGATAGTTGTATGGAGTGAGGATTTTGACTTTTGAAAAGTCCATAATGACTAAAAATAACTGATAACTCCTTCAAATTACTGATACAAATCAGAAAACTGAAATCCAAGGAATAACAAAGTGCATATATAGCTCCAAAATGACCTATTTATGAAAGTGATATTTACACTCCAAATCACTGAAATTTGATCACAGATCTAGAAATTAGACGAAAAATCATGCGCTTTCAAAAAAATTGCACCTGAAAATGTTACCATATGTGACCAAACGAAGATCTAGAAGTTGCAAAATGCAAGATTAGACAGGTACAATCATGACAATCTGCAATTTTTTATCAATTTGGCAACCAAAATTAGAAAATAATGCCACCACTAGAAACTTCAGAAAATTCTACCCCAAATCTAAAAACATTGCTCAAACAAAGGACCAAAAATGAGCAAGTTAATGACCCTTTGAAGTTAGACTACAAAATGAAAAAATCCAATGGTGAAGGCATAAAATTCAAACTCCCTGATGATGTCAGCAAAACATTGTCTTAAATTTGATGGTTTCTTGGTCATCGAAAAAAATCCAATGACCCTTGTTTTGATGGTTGGACGACCGTCAATTTTAGAACAATGGAAATATACGTGGCAGAAAATTGTCCTCATTTGTTGACTGGGTATATCATACAACTAACTTTACATACAACAGAGGTGACTGGGCACTGTCAGTTGTGCCACATGGCATCATCTGAGGGGGTCGCCAATTGGTCATTTGGAGGACCAGGTGGGCAAGAAGACCATGAACTGTTGAGTTGGTGGGCCACATTAGCATTCCATGTTGGTAGTCTTTTCCATCGCGTTGGATCCACTGAGAGGTGGCAGATCGGAACTGAGCCTGACCGCGGTCTGTGCATGGGAGCTCAATGAGCCATTATAGTGGGAGCACTATCTGGAGGGAGGCCAAGCTCGCTATGCGGGGAGGGTTGGGCCCATTTAGTCCCACATCGATTGTGCTAGGAAGTTAGCAGCTATTGACATATGAAATCGCTCGCCAATAATTCAAACGAGCTCTGGCTATTGAGAATTATGGGATGAGCGTTCTCACCTTCTACATTGGATCGCCGGTGGGTTTGAATGTCGGCCAATTTGAATTGTACAGTGAATATTCTCTATATCCACTGCAAACTTTGACAGAAATACAGGGCTTTCGAGCCCAAAGCCAGAAGATATGAAAATGAAATCTAAACGTAGAAAAAAAATTACTTTTTTTATGATCGTACCATCACTGCGCAAGCGGGCCGTATGACTTTCCTATGCAAAAAAAATTGTCACAGATTTGACTTTCGCCAAATATGGGTGAATTTATAGTCAATTTTCACTGAAACAACCACCCAAACATGATGGTGAGTTAAGATCTGACCCAAAACGCTCCTACAAGAATTTGGTCTTTAGATTTGAAATATAGACCTCCAATGCATGCACCAAGAACTCTCCAAATAGGCTTTCCAAAATGCTCCAATGGATTTGATACTATGTAAGAATTTGCAAATAGTAATGAACCAAGGGTCTAGAGGTCAAAGAATAGCACAATGACGAGAGAGATGATATGAACAAGAATAGACTTGTATTAATGATGCAATATGCAAATAGAATATTGGAGATTATTGAGATGATTACAATATAGAAGTGTCTGCATATATCTAGGCAAATCAATAAGAGACAATGATAAGGAATTGATAAGCTATCACCTATGCAAAGGTGGAATCACATGTCCACCAAAGGTGGATCATCCTCCATTATGCAATGAAGTGTGTGCAATATGATGAGGATGATAATGTGGCATGTGCACTAAAGGTGGATCTCACACATAAAGTGGAATGACATAACAACTATCACCACCTAAAGTGGAATTTCTCCTGTACCATATGCTCAATTAGGATGCAAAATCCTAGGTGTCTCAATGACAAACTACTATGCAATATATTATCCGAAGTAAGAGTAAGTAAAGTGTAATTAGGAATGTTTAATTACACCAACAGTCTCAAACTATGGATTTATTTCATATGCAAATGGGAAATGAGTATCATAAATCAATGGACAATGTCCACACATTTGAAAGTTGTGTTTCAAATAATTATGGATTTGATGTTCCATTTCAAGAACCATCTTATAATGCAGCCCGAATTGACTCTCAATTCTTTTACCAAAAAAATCTTATTGAGTGCATAGGTATGGCTGAGAATATTAAAGTTCACCATGATCAGATTGGTCATAGTAATGGAAACTCTAAAAGCATTGATGTTAGAAAAATAATGTCTTCATGTTCAAGTGGACACCCAATAAATAAAGTTGATAATGTGTATACAACTATTGAAGTTTCAGTCGATAATGATTCCCAAGCTCATAACTCCACTTGTGTGCCATCACTAAATGATATGAATCTTACTCCTTGTTGTCATAATTCCCATAGTGGTCTCAATGAATAAGAATTTGAATTCTCTACAAAGTATAAATATGATAGTAGTTTGCATGATGTTAATGGTAATTGTGAAGGCATTAAATTATCATATGATGCTCATAATTATGTGGTTGATTATGTTAATGATGACTCCACTGCTCAAAGTAAGGAAACAATGTAAGTGTGTGAAATGGATGCAATTACATTTGAAGCTAGCAAACACATGTGTTATGATCACCAAACAGGGATGGTATGTAAATTTGAAAATGACTTTAATTTTTTTTCAAACCCATTATATGATGAGATAATAGAAGAAAGTCAAATAGCATCATTGTTGAAGTACAATAAACATTGAGAGGGGGGAGGGGTGAATCAGTGTTCATACACAATTCATCACTTTCAAATTCTTTTTCAACTATGACTAATTTAAACAATATGAAGCAAATAGAATAGATATCAAAATAAACAAAACATACACAAGAATATGAAACAATGAAATGTCCTGAGTGGAAACCTTCCTGGAGAATAAAAACACTCAAAAATTGCCTTACTGGCTTATCTAGAATATTCTCTTTTACAATACCTCACTAGTTGTTTGTATGTCTCACTGACAATTATATCGCATTGATATACTTTGAAATGTCTCACTGGCGAAGCAATGTACCTCACTGACAATGTGTCTCACTGACAATATGCCTCACTAGCTTTATGCCATCACTTTTCACAATCACTTTATCTCAATCACAGAGTATCATCACAGTTTCTCTTAGTAACATCTTTTGAGCTTGCATCACAAGAAGAGGTTGATCAACACACACACACACACACACATATATATGCATGTATATGTGTATGTATATATATGTAGATGTATATGTATATATACATACATGCATGACACACACACACACACACACACACACACACATATATATATATATATATATCCAATGTCCAATGTTATATTGTATTGCAACTGATACAAATATGAATCAAAATGAAACTCAATTACATCATTGTTGAAATGATTCTTATCAGAGTATAAAACCCAAAAATATCTCTGTGTATGCACACTATCTCTTTTTCTATATATTTTCAAATGCATTAGAATAATCTATTTATAATATTTCCTGCCAAGAAACTGAAGTAAACCTACCATGAAACCAATAACATAATTTGCCCAACAACTTGTGCAACTTCTAGTCAGACAAAAATCGTAGTCTTCATTTTCAAAACAAGATGAATTAATATACCCAAGCAGGAAAGAAGAAAAACACAAAGATCAAACCCTTAACTTTCAATAGTGAAGAAATCACATTATAAAGATGATACAATGAATCAAAAAATAACCAAAGTACGACAAAAAAACTTATCACTTCTTACTACAATCAAAACCCTAACTAAGGTTTCAAAAATCTTAAACAAAAATCATTAATCTCTATTATTCCACATCAAGAAATGCAAGCACCAAAGATAACCTTAACAAAAAAAACTAAATTCACATAAACAAAATAGTTACCCCAAAAAAAACTCCAACCAACATTTCATATCAAAAAACCTTCACAAGAGATAATGAAGCAAAACCCCTAACTAGAGTTCGAAAACCAAAGCTTATCTTATGTTAATGATTAACATAATAATCACTGACATGAAACAACCAATTTCTTTTAAAACCGTTAACGAATAGAGTTAAGACATAACAAGAATACTCACAAAAATGATTAAGAGTTAAACAGACAAAGAATGCTTGACAAAAACTAAACAAAAGGAAGGAAAACACCTGCTCAAAATTCTGGTATAAAAAATTCCTGTCACTGTTATGTTATCCCAGCCATACTCCTTCTTCACTACAGTTCCATGCTATAACTTCCTATCAATCCCCGTCCAAACTGTCAAACAATATTCAGATGTCGCCTTCGAAAACAAACTGCCAATTCACATTGTTTCAGATTGAGTCGTGTCCTAGCTTCCTTGAGTTGTGCCCTATGTCAAGGACCCAAGCTTTGGATTTTCTCAAAAAACCAAAAACATCAAATGAATGATATGAACTTGATATACCCCTTTACTTTATCAAATGAATTAATGACAAAAGTCATTAATATTTAATATGTCAAGCCATCACATAATGTTGACCACAAGGAATTTTAACAAATGCATTACAATGTCTTTGAACATGAATTGAAGTATTCCTAGTCACTTTGAAGTGACCATATCTTGCAAGGTACATTTTGAATGGAGTATAACCTTTTTGAATGAAGTTTGCATATATAATGACCAAAGTCTTTAAATTTAGACTTGTTAACATCGCCGAGTTGGGACATAATCCCTCTCATATTTGCATTATGAATGCACATTGTCTACTTCATTATACATTGCCTACTTCATTATGCATACATAGTATAAATTCAATCACCATGTTAACATTGAAAATGAAATCCATTAGTGATCATCATATTTGTGAAATGAAATCATAAGTATGATCAAACTGACTTATAAGAAGAGTCCCTTTGCAAGCATTTAGCTTCTCATTAATTCAACAATGTAACCAAGATCACTTAAACATCTTGAGTTTGACACAATGCCAACACATGCCAAAGGGGTCCACAATCATGCCATGGTATGTTTGGAAGTGGTTTCTATGAGTTCTCAAATCTATTATATGATGAGGAAGAAGCATTTTCAGATTATGAAGATATTGCATCATCTTGTGAAGTAGGTGACTATGTTTTTTTGATTAAGGAAAACAGGTTTTGATGGGATCCTGAAACCCTACAAAGCTATATAAAAAACCTATAGCATATAAGCGTTAAGTATCAACCAAAATGAAACAGGCAGTCCAAACAAAACATTCTCAGTAAATACAGAAAGCCAGGGACAAAAACCCAAAAAGCCAGGAAAATAAAACCAGGGGCGCAAATCAGGCAATGTCTCTGAGAATCTCAGCAGCACGTATCTCCAGCTCGGTCATTCTACCCGCAACTTCTTTTAGGTCTGCCAGCTCTTTATCAGCTTCCTAGTTTTCCATTTTCTTTGTGGCCTCTCTTGTCCTCTTCTTATTTCCCTCTTCTGGTAGCTTCTCCCTGTCACTATTCAGCGGCTGATCCTCCTTGTTCCCTTTTGCTCTTCAAATTTGTCAATGATCACCTTAATAATATCATTTGAAACCTTTAGTATATTGTAGCTTTGCTAAGCTATTTTGACCATTGAGTCTTCAATGCTTTCAACTCGTTCACTCTGCTATCCAGCTCCTTGTCCTTCGCAATGTTCTTGTTATTGTTAATTATGTTATATTTCTCCATCCTGACCATTCTTTTTTTCAGCTCGTAGATTTCGTAGAAAGTCCATTTCGTGGTTCTGTAGCTATCAATGGCGCTGTTTTTTGCATTGTTCAGCACATCCATATGAGGATCCTCCCTCGTATTGTCACTAAGAATCACCAGGGCTGGATCAATTAATTCTTCCATCTGGATTCTGCCCTCCTTGTTCTCCTTAGCCAAAGTCCTTACCATTTCTCTCTTTATTACCATTTTAGCAGAGACCGTGTCAAAATTCCTCCAAACAACTTTCTTGTTTTTGCCAGTAATGCGGCAGGTGTAATGCTCTTCCCCATACTCCGCAAAACCTTGACTCTGATCATCCTCCTCATTCCCCTTCCCCTGACTATCCTCCTTTCCGTCTCTCTCCTCTTGTGTATTTTCCTGACTATCCTGCCTCTCCTCCTGGGATTCCTCCTTAATCTGATTCCCTCTTTTGAACCTCGTTACCCTCTTCCCTGAGCTTGTCTCCTCATTCTAAGCCGGCAGTTTGATTGTTATCTTCCTCTTTACTTCCGTCTTCCCCTGCTTCCTGCCTTGTTTCATTTTTCCCTCTTCTCCAGAACTCTCATTCTCCGTTTCCATCCCATCCGCATTTTCGTTATACTCCCAGTCAGAGGAGATCTCAATGTGCTATTTTAAAGACTCCGTTTTAACTCTTTTCTTCCCCTTCTTCGTCTGTTGGGGCTCTTCCTCCTCAGTTTCCAAGTGCATATCTCGGCTGTCCTCGGTATCAGATGGGACATAATCCTCACCTGAACCCTCCTCAGACTCATTATTTCGCTCCTCCATACATTTAATTTCCTTCCCCATAGTTCGAGCCTTAAAGTATTCATAAATTAACAGTAATAAACCCTCATGGAAAGCCGGGTTGCTAATGTGTTTCTCCTTATAGTCATTAATGTTTTCATTGATGGACGAATATAGGAAGAAAGGAATGGATATCTTTGCCCCATACCTGAAATGGTTGAGTAGCACAAAGTGGTGAGTGTTGATGCGGTCGAATCTCGTATCCAGAGAGATGAATTTGATAATATCCCGCAACACGAATCTCCACAGAAGTAGGTGACTATGTTGATGAAACTAGTATTTCTGATTTATCATTGTTTGATAACCCTGAGTATTTTTCTGAAGAAGATAAGCCTATTCCGCGGGGTTTCAAGCATAGTTTTTGTTATAATGATGATAATGATACCAAGCCTCATCAAGTATGGTTTCATCTTATGATATGGGTCAAGACGTTTGTTGCCCTATGTTTCATAATGCCTTATATGAATCTAATATAGAGGCTTACTTTCCATCTAAGATTAGCTTCAAGATATGTATGACAGGTATAGTAATTGTGCATCTTTTGTTGACTTGAATTTTAATGAATCTTTGGATCGAGAATCAGTCGCTTTGTCAAGTAAAGGTATCAAGGAAATTCAACTTGTTTCAAACAATGCAGTCTCAAAATCAATTGACAGGGCAAAAATTTTAGAGGGTAGTGAAAATTTTAATGATTTTGATGCACATACAAGTTTACAGCCTTGTGTTGGTTTTAATGACAATATTTTCTCTCATTTGTTGGAGCCTTCCTATGAGGTATTTTAGTCAGTCATGAGTGATGATTTTGGAGCTCATTCAAATTATATTTTTGACCCAGAGATCTACATTTTTTTTTAGCATACATGGGATGTTGAGGATGTTGGCACATTTTATTCACAAAATACCAAAATGAATAACCATGTGTGAAAATCAAAATGTGTTCTTGATGACCACTACCAGCATGTTAAGCTGAAGTTACATGATGCTTTTATGAATGACAGGCTTTCTTTTTTGGAAGATTGTTTAGATTATGCATGGTTTAAAACTATGTTTTTATGAGACTTTTGAATTTAACATGCAAATTTGTTTTCAAAACATAATCAATGGTACCAACTATCAGGTAAATTATAAGGGTTTTCAATTTTTTGATTAGTAGGGTACTAATTCAGTAAAACATGACAATGAATGGACAACTAAAGATGTTTTGAATGGCGCATATGATGTTAGATTGTCATGTGATTAGCAACTTTTACAGTTTGAGCTTGATTGCAAAGTTCAAATCAGTGAGAGTATTCACGACAGTGGACCCCATAATGGAATGACAAAAGACATTAATAGGTATGTTTATATTCAGATTGTTATCTATGTGGCTTTTAGATTCAGTATGATGCAATCAGATGAGAATTAGATATTTGAAAGTGGGAAACATTTATTTTTCACTTTTGGTATCCAAGGGCTGCCTAGTGATGTAAATTTGAAATCAGGTTTTCAGAATTGATCATACAGTGAATAAATTACCCAATGGAGTAGGCACCCGGTCTGCTTCCAGAGATCTGGAATTCTTGCAATGTCCATAAGGGGCATTCATCCCCAACTAGAGCCGTTGTTGGTACCTTCAAAATTTTACAATTTGAAGTACCATTGTGAGTGCAGTTTGCATCAGTTGCCTTTTTGACACACTTGCAGATTTAGCCAGACGGCCTACTTTGGAGGGCTATAACTTGAAACCTTTTAATTTTCATGAAGAACCACTTAAGGGGTCATACTCACATATTGGAATCAAGTACACGTGTTCAATTTCAGAATCTAAAAGTTTGATTTGACAGGTTTTCAAAGTGGTCAGTGGTGGGTTTTAGTAAACTTTTGCAGTTTGCTCTTTCAAACTAGTTGAAGTTGCCCGCTTTGAGCATCAATATTTTGAATCCTAATGATCTTTATGGTAAAAGAGTTGGTTTCCTGAATTTTTTATATGACAAAGTACCCCTTTGTGCATTTTCATGCCCCTGGCATTTGATCTGATGTTTTTAGTATGTAGAAAGAAAATGCAGTTTATTAGTTTTTTTGTGTTGTCAAAAGTCACAAAGTGACCTCCTTTGTGGATTAATATTTCATGGGCAGATCATTGTCAAGGCAAATGGAATATTTCTTGTGATTTTCTATATGTTTTTTACCACATTGTTCAGTTGCAGGATCTTGGGGTAGTGTTTGCTATTTTTTGGAAGCCAAAACCAAATTGCATTTACAGGGTCTTGATATCTGTCTATTCAGAAAAAATTTAAAGGGCCAACTTCGACCTTTATTTACTTGCAAAGGAGATGGAATCGGGTATTTCCTTATGGCACATATAATCAAGGTACTTAAATGAGCTAAACTCCCAATCGGTGGCATTCCAAATGAAGGTTTAGTATTTTTTCAGAGTACTGATGTGGTGAGTTCCAAGTTGATTTTGAAAGTGCACATTTTCTCAGATTATCAAATGAGTAACTTGGACAGTGAATAACTTTGATCCCATTGATCGTTGTGCATTTCCATCTGGTACACATATTGTCTTCATATGAGTGAATTTCCATGTTCACTGGCATAGCCTCAACACTTCATTTAACATCAATTCAAGATCCAAACTTTCAGAGATTTCTTAAGAGTTTTAAAGGTTGCAATTTGTCAGTAAAATTCAGAAACCCTATTTGAACTTTAAAATCTTGCAAATGGGGATAGGTCAAATTAAACTATTTGTTGATATTGATTCCTCGTCCTGTGTCTATATGTCCATGTGGTTTCGTGGTTTGGTATGAAGGTTTGATCGGTTTTACAGGTCATTTCCAGATGCAGTTTGTTCAAGTTTTGGGTCTGGAAGGAAATTGTTAGAAATCAAGTATGATGAGTAGCCCACTTCTTTTTTTAATCCAGGGTATACATGATTATGGTTGGAATGCATTTCAAGGTCAGTGTATTTTAGAGTGATTATGGTTTAAATATTTGCATAAAAAACACATTTTCTGATCTCCATTTTACCCGGCGTATGGTTGAAGGGTAAAAAATAAGATTCAAATGGCACGATTAATCAAATATTCTCAAACAGAATAAGCGCATAGCTGCGTGAGCTATGAATTAGGGCTTTCTGCAAATCAACTTTCTTGGGAGGTCATGTTCACAGGTTTTAGTTTTAAGAGGGCTCACACATCTATGGCATAAGGTACAACATGAACGAAACCATAATCACTTGAAGGATCGTCCATATGTAATAACAAAGGGTGCTGTGATTATCTATACTACTATAATGCATTGGATTGGATCGAATCAAGAATGTTTTCTCATTTCCCTTTTACATCATTATCATATGAGCATGATACTAAACTTCTTATTGTCTATCCAATATTTTGACAAACTTTCTATAACTTGCTTTTGGGTTCATCAAAAATATGAAAAGAGATGGAATATGGTGGTGGCTGAACTGGAGGGGGCAGATTTGTTTGTAATGTTCCATTCTTCCAACCCGTAGAATCTTTTAATTGCTGATGGAATGTTGTCTCTAAAAATATTATTGTTTAAACTTAAGTTTGTCAGATTCGCGGAATTGAACATGAATTGGCATTTTCGAATTCTCAAAATGTTCAATTCCCTGTTTGGTTCCAAAATTAAAAATTGGAATAGGGTTATGCGAATTCTAATTTTGGGTCATTTTGAGCATTCCACAATTCCTTCTCAGACCTGGAATTGGAATTGAAAATTAGAATTGGAATTGAAAGTATTGTTTTGGGAAGGAAAATTCATTCCCATTTTTTTTTCAATAATGTATATTATATTGCTATAAAGATGTATATATATATATATATATACGTGTGTATATATACACACAAGTGTATATATACATATATGTGTATATATATACACAAATGTATGTATATATGTCTATATATGTGTATATACATGTGTGTGTATGTGTATATATATATGTGTGTGTGTACACACATGTGTATGTTTATATATACATGTGTATATATACACACATGTCTGTATAAATGCACATGTGTGTATATATGTGTGTGTATATATACACACATGTGTGTATATACACATGTATATATATACACACGTGTGTATATATGTGTACATGTGTGTGTATATACATACATGTGTGTATATATACACATGTGTATAATACACATGTGTGTATACACACACATGTGTATGTGCATACACGTGTGTGTGTATAAATGTGTGTGTGTGTATATATACACGTGTGTGTGTGTATATGTGTATGTGCAAAGTTCCAATTCTAATTCCAATTTTGTGGAACCAAATGCAGAATCTGCATCTTCTCAGTCATCTTCTAGGTGAACCAAACAGGACAAGCCCAATTCTAGAATTCATCAAAATGGGCAGGCACGTAAACTGTTTAACAAAATTCTTCAAAGAGATGCATCTTAGAATATGATGATTGTAGAACATGCACATAATGAATTGTTGAAAAGGATGTAGAAACTTTCAAGCAAGTATCGACGTGTAAAAGGCCAGTTTCTTCATGAAATGCTTCACGTTGATAAAAGGATTTTTTTTTAGTGATATGACCAGAACTGTGGGAGTTGAGTTTAAAATTGTAATTGGAGGAGTGGTTGCAGTGCATCGAAGACTTCAGAGGGAAACTTGTTGGTGGTCTTTTTCTAATAGAAAAATGCAAGAAAACTAGCTTTTGCAAGGTACATAAGAAATTCAAGAAAATAAGTCAAAATTGATAGGCTAATGTAGAGCAGAATTAATGAGGACTATGCATCCCAAACATGCCCAGTTTCTTGGTGGGTCTGGGTAGTTTGATTGAGTAGTTGGAGATGCTTGTGTTGGATACCAATCTGAATTTGGTTGGGATTATAGGTATGAATGGAACAAGAAAGTCCACATTAGCACCAATCCTTTGCCATCATAACCGAATGAAAGATACTTCAAGAAGAGGACTATTTACATTACTGTCTCAAAAGGCCCCAATAGTCATGGATATCATTGAGAAAATGTGTTTTTCTTTTGGTTTTTTTTGGCCTAAAGTCTGGTTTAGAGAAGATTAAAGAAGCTTATATAGATGCAACATCACTCTTGGATACTGCCCCTTGACTGAACAGAAACTCACATCAAAAGGAAATGGAGCATGGCACGTTGGAAAAACTTTTGATTTTTAGTTCAGTAATTTTATTGAGTAATAGTATTTGCACTATGGCAGGCAGCAATTTGTAACAACTATTGGGAACATTGCATATTGAAGAGCGGGAAGACTAAACCCAAAGAAATTGCATTAGGGGACCCCCTTTATCCTTTAGGGCCCGTTTGGTGCATGGCATTAACTTATCCAGAATAGGCCTATTCCAGAATAAGGGCCTATTCTCGAATTAATTAATTCTAAAAATGAAAGCTGGAATAAGCTATTCTATGTTTGGATCCCATATTGTAAAATTGGAATAAGGATTATTTT
>MU228384.1:4709597-4750571 GCA_018584345.1 Thuja plicata | reverse complement strand
TTGAGAGAGAAGGTTGAAGTGTTCCTTATCTGCTATAAAAAGCCTTGTAACTTGAAGGATAAGTCAAGGTATAGGCCTACCAGCCTTGGTTTTACAGAGCCAGAATTGCAGAAGTTCCAACCTTGCCCTGGTTGTGACTTGTTAGTTGGCCAAATCACTTGGGTTTCCCAACATTGGATTGGAAAGTCCATCGGAAATCCAATTTTTTGATTTGAGCACCAACACTCTTCACATGACTTGAATGGATGTTTCTCAAATCTATACCTAAGTCGATCTACAACATCAAAAATAATAGGTTCATCCATAGCTAGATGATGTAAATACCTTTCTTCCACTGAATTCTGAATTTTGCTTCAATCGATCACGCACAGGAATTGTAGAATAGACTGAGTTCCTTCACTCTTTGATCTCCTTAGGTTGCTCTTCATCAAATGGTAAAGAAATAGGTCATTGAATGGTGCTTTATACAAGTTTAAGTCATAAATTTCACTTTACTCAATACTCTCCAGTCGGCTGTAAATCTCGCGATCATAATATATGCATCCGCTGATGTTGCGCTCTCAAGTGTATATTTCTTGATGTCGGCCAAGTTCATACCTAAGCTTGCTCGAGCTCAATCCATAAATTCAATCCATAAATTTTGGGGCAGGATATATTTTGATGTCTGTATCCAATGCTCCCCCTAAGGCCATGATCGGCCAATTAGGTCGATTCTGCTTTGCTACCATCAGGCAAAGATCCAATAGTGTCTAATGTCTCTCCCTGAACTAGTGTCTCACTGGTTTCCTTGATCTTCCAAATCTTACCACTACTATTATCTTCTGCTTTCTTAAAACAACTGTTAAAATTATTCTTAAAATCTACAACAGTCTTGCCAATATCACTTTCATTCTTCTATGTATTCGTAGGAGGTGGTACTCTTCTATTGTTTGCTCCATTATACCTGCAAAACTTTGTTATATGTCCTGGATTATTGCATTTGTAACATATAGGAGGTCTTCTTTCCCGATTTACTTGCAGCTTATAATACTTCGCAATGTGTCCAATGTTATTACATTTGTAGCATGTAGGTTTCCTTGTAGGTTCTCTTCCATTGTCTTGTTTTTATCCAAGTTGATTAGGTTTCCTGCATTCTATTTTCTTGTACCCATATCTATTGCAATTAAAATAATAACCAGAAAAAGTTCTAAAAGGGGCATTACCTCTGCAATCTCTCTTCATGTGTCCAAATTTGTTGCAACCAAATAATCTACCTTTGAAGGGTCTGATCTTCTCTTTAGGTTCTTTAATAGAAGGTTTCTCAGCATCAATCTTCTGATTATATTTTTCTTCCTGATTCTTTGAACATTCAGCTTCATTGAATCCAATACCATTCATATCACCTTTGGGTTTCTGTCTGTCTCTTTTTTCTTCGATCAAATCACTCCTGGTGTGAAGTTTCTCAATGTGTTTCTTTGCCTCAACAAGTTCACCTTTTATGATCTGATTGTATTTCTCTAGTTCTAGATACTTATTCTTGTAGTTGTCAGCCTCATTCTTCATTTGATCTAATGCACTATTTAAAGCTTCTTCAACTTTCTTCTTAGCATCCTTCTGTATCTGTATTTATTTAGTCATACTCTCCTTCTCAAGTTTCAGAGTTTCATTCTCTTCTTTCAGTTGCCTCACCTGATCTAAATTGTCTTCATTTGAATCCTCTTTTATCTGAACCATAAGATCTTGTCTTTGACTTCTGGAAAGCTCAAGTTGTTCCTTAAGTTT
The DNA here is from genome assembly GCA_018584345.1 of Thuja plicata. Lineage (NCBI taxonomy): Eukaryota > Viridiplantae > Streptophyta > Pinopsida > Cupressales > Cupressaceae > Thuja > Thuja plicata. The sequence goes on along the minus strand of MU228384.1, from coordinate 4,748,810 downwards.
CAATATAAATTTCTCAGCTCTTCGCATGTTGAATCTCAATTATCCATTCTGTGCTTTTTCTTTGTTAAGGTCTTCAAGTACAACATCAGATTTTTCTTGCAAACTATCCAAATCCATTCTGATCTCCCTCAAGCTGTTAGACTTCTTTTCCAAGGGCCAAAAGCTCTGATACCAATTGTTAGGATTGGATAATACTGAGAGGGGGGGTGAATCAGTATTACTGAACTCAATTAAATTCTTCAACCATTTAAATATTAACCATAAACTTGTAGTAATGAAAAGAACATAAGCAAATGACACGGAACTCAGAACACCATATTTTGTTGTCGAGGAAACCCTAGCCAAGGGAAAACCCCAGTGGGGATGATACCCACAAGCATGCACTAAAGTATAGTGTCCCTATTAGGAGACCTAGCCCTATTAGGAGATGAATATTACATAGTACATTTCCTTGTTAAAGGAATTACAACCTTGTTAAAGGTTCACAACACCCTATTAGGGGCCAACTGAGCATACAACTCTACAATAGAATTCTATTATAAAATGTTCTCAATAATGAACAATAACAAGCATATCTAATGCTTAGATGGTTCCTGTTTATAAATCATCAATGATCTTTGTCATCCTCTACTTTTCAATTTGCATCTTCCACACAACATACTACCCATTACAACTCTTCATACTGCTTTCACAAAAAGATCTTACATAAATATCTTTTTCTTTCACCAAGTCGGCTCTCAATGTAGATATTACATAGTCAGCTTCTAATACAAAATACATTTAATAAAGTAAACATTAAATGCATAGTCAAAACTCTTATATAGTCAAATTATAGGTTATCATCAACCATAATCCAACTCCTATTGCCAGGAGTCCATGCCATACTCCCTTAATCATCGCTACTATCCAACTGCTCTGTATCGTTGTTATGTTGCAATCTATCCGTCTTCAATTATTTCTAACTTTTCATAGACATTACCAAAACCAAATAGATCTTAGGTGGAGGTCACACATACCCCATAATATCTTCCTCTAAGCTTGCATGTCGTAACTCATCGATCTCAATATTCTATATCCAAAATACTTATGTATCTCTGCTTCTATACTTAGTCAATTTCTGAATCAGCAAAACTTATCTTTATAGGAATCGGTCTGTAACCCAGATGTGTTGCCATAAATGACAACCAAAAAGTGAATCACATTACACAAAATTGATCACTTTCCAACATGTTGTCTCTTAGCTCTCAGGGAAAGTATGAAGGTTTTCCAGAAATGGGTTTTTATGCTTCTGTTCTTCACCTCCATTATCATGACTGCTTAGTTTTTTTTTTCAGTGGAAAAAATTCTCTTAAAAATAATATTAGAATTCTGTGGAAAAAATTCTCTTAAAAATTGTCTCAACCTCCTTACAGGAATCTAAACCCAATATGTAAATTTTAAAACATTACTATTTAGGTGTTTTCTCTCTGGTTGTTCCTCCCCTTCTGACTCGTGATTTGATATACTCATCTAAAACAAATGGGTGGGTGAAGAAATATGGTGTTTCATTAAATATTTTGTTTGGCCCAACCATGTAAATTATGTCGAGTATAACCAACCTTGGCCTTGTGATATCTCAGCAGAGATGTTCGATCTGATTTCGAGGAGCTTTTGTTAAGAAAGTCGAATGATCTCTATGTAACCCCTGTATAAATGACTAATGTGAAATTTTATTATTTTCATTACTATATCATTTTGGATTAGGGAAATATAAAACATTTTCCAGTGAGATAAAACATTGCTTTATTGTCAATATGAACGCAATTATTTGTAATTAGTAGAATTCAACAACCAATAGTTTAAAGACTTAGGCATCTGTTGTCCATGTTGCTTAGAGAAATAATTTATGTATAGATTTTTTCTACAAAATTTATGGAGAGCCTTGATGTTTTGTGTTACGCTTTGTAACCATCATTAGATCTTGATGATGGTTCACAGAGTGCAAATCAAATCGTTCAAGTTTTTTGCAAACCGCGGTGAGCAATTTCATCCAAAAATTCTCTCTGTAAAGCAATAGGTTATCATGGACAAAAATGTTTGAATCAGTGCTTTTCAACCAATATTTGAAATCATTACAGGTATCAATAAATTTGTAAATGATGAACACGCATGAGATTACAGGTGTCATTAAAGATTTTTTTTGGCGACCACACCCTCAATTACTAGAGAATCCATGTATTTTGTTGTTTCCCTAATTGCCTTTGAATCCTAGAATTTAGGTGGAGTATCATTGATTTTTATCAGTCTGGATTTGGTCTTTGAAATTTTTCATAGCATTCTCTAGAAACACTTCTATATAGTCACCTAACATCTTCAATAGCCCCTAGGTTCCTCTTTGTAGCATCGTTTAAGATAATCACTACTAGTAAACTTTTTGGCACCATTTTGGTCTGTCTTTTTCAGTAGCTTAGCTTCTCTCTTCTGAGCTTCTTGAAATCATTTCTAACAATTTTAACCAAGATATATGTCTCTCTTGTTTGTTTAGATGCCTGATTTAGCACCATTTGTCTTTATTGCAGGTTGCATCTTAAGTTTGTTCACTTAAATGTTACAGTATTCACGTGAAAAAGTTAAAGCACACACATTTTCTTACAAGATAAATTGGAATTTGCATGTAGCCAAACATCAAATTTTATCAAAGCACTCTTAGTTTCCATAATATCAAAGTTCCAATTCATTGTATATTTTCATATTTGAAGATAAATTTATATAACAATGTGCAGATTTAATTATAATAGTTCACTCTGCACATTGATATATAGATATTACAATATGACCAGCAAGTAAACAGTGGAAAATAAGCATATAAATTTATATCACAATGTACAGATTTAATTATAATAGTTCACTTTGCACATTGATATATAGATATTACAATATGACCAGCTAGTAAACATTGGAAAATAAGCATGGTCTGCCAAAAAAAGTTACATAGTTGTTCGTTGTATATTATCATATTTGAAGATAAACTTATATAACAATGTGTAGATTTAATTATAATAGTTTACTCTGCACATTGATATATAGATATTACAATATGAACAACTAGTAAACATTATAAAATAAGCATGGTCTTCCCAAAAAAGTCACATAGTAAAAAATAGAGGTATTGTAGACTGACCAGTCTACAGAACATTACCAAATGACCAACTTGTAGACATTGGAAAATAAGCATGGTCTGCAAAATAAAAGTCACATATCTGGAAAAAAGTATTCGTGTGTCCAAAACAATGAAGTCCACTCTGCATCCTCATTAGTTCACCATAAAACCAAGGAAGGGTTTTGGATCCTCCATAGGACTATCTGTAGAAGTTGAGAAATCCAACTTCACAGCTTGCCAAGAACACCTGCATGCAAAATACCTGTTGCAAAGAATGAAGCTAACGATAGAAAAAGAAGAAACCCTTCTGTGCTCAAAAAGTGAGAGCTCAAATGTATTCAGAGAGTATACAAAAACAAATACAAGTATTTGACCTTAAAGGTGAATGAAACCCTAAAAAAAGGAAAAGGCTAACCTAAGAGAAAGCTTAAGTGAAAAATAGAGTATGACTAACTTAATAATTAATATCAACATGATATAATTAATAGGTGAGGAAAACTATGTACTCTAATAGCCCCCTTAAGCAAAGATCAGGAGGTAAGCTAACCTAGCACAGCTATGAAAGAAAGAAATGGGTCCCGACAACAAGGCCTGATCAGGTACCCAATACAAGGAAATCTCTGTGAACCGGAGATAAAGGAGAAAACCCAGTGGGAAAAAATCCTCTCCAAAAAGAGATATAAAAGAAAGAAAAAGACAAAGGATGACTTCAAGAGACTCTCTCAAAGCCATGAGTACAATGCATGCTGCCAACACCCCCGTGAGAGAGGGTCAAAGCTCCAAAGCCCCCCCAAAATGAAAGAACCCCTAGATCAATGAACAAACCACCATGACTCCAATACAAAGGAGTGAAAGGAAGTGAGCACTGAAGAGGTGACCTCGAAGGATGAGGTGTCACTGGAAGGCTGAGCTGATGCTCAAATGAGAAGACACGAGGATCCTAAAATGGAATCCCCAATGCAAGTCGTATGACAGGTGTGCTAACACTAGCATGAGAGAGGAGATCAGTGTCTTCTGTAGAATCCTCAACAACTGCACCTGGTGACTCGATGAATGGAGCTAGAGGATTTGGTAGTGCTGAAGAAGAGTCCTACTGAAGAGAAAGAACCTCAACAAGATGTGGTGTGGCAGTCACAGCAGTGGTCTCAAGAACAACACAGAGGTTCAAGTGACCTGACTGCACCACATGATGCTCTCACGAAAGAGGAGAGCTGAGCTCCGATAATGGAGATGGTGGAAAAAAATGTGTGAAGGTGTAGAGATGGGTGGAATGATCAAATGTCCCTATAGCAACAATGCTACCTATCACACTATCCCGAATGAAGATTGAATCTGGCATGAACTCAATTGTCTTCCCTGATCCACTATGTGTAATCTGGTAAATCGAGAGAAGGTTTGCAGACAGAGATGGAACATACAATACATCATTGAATGTGCCATCTTGAATGCGTACAAAACCTTTCCCGCAGACTGGCATAATAGTGTTATTCCCCATGAGAATGTGGGGAATAGGAGAAGCCTCAATAGAAGAGAAGATCTCCAGAGAAAATGCCATATGGTGAGAATCCCCTGAATCTAGTATCCAAGGGACCTATGAAGGGGATGCAACAGAAGCTCGTAATGCATGACCCTATCCAAAATCCTGTCCAGATGTCGAAGATGAGGCAGAAGATTGAAAAGAAGACCCCTGTGAGGTGGAAGAGGATGGAGAGGAAATAGTACTCTTCTGAAGGAGAGATTGCAAATCTGCAATCTGTTTCTCATAGCCATCAAATCTCTTCTGAAAACACTATGACTCATCATGGGGAGCCTTCTGAAAATAGGAACAAGTAGGGTTCTGAGTCTTCTGTTTCTCCTTCTTAGAAGAAGATGGTGGGCCAGTAGAGTGTTGAGAAGAGGAATCAGATATCAGCTGCATCTTTGGCTTCTGTGTATTCTGAGATGACTTTGTGTATTCTGAGATGACTTGGAAAGCAATGCCTGTGACTGTGAACCTGTAAGAGAATCCATTTGACTGAGCTTGGACTGCTCACGAGTTAACCTGTCACAGAAGATCTCAAAAGAGGGCATAACATGTCATGCAACCAGTGCATCCATAGTGGAGTAGAAGGTAGAAGTGAAAATCTGATAAGGGCCATGCAGCTTTGAGAGTATCAGAAAGATACACTCATCATCTAACTTTATCTTTTGAGCAACCTGTAAAATAGATCGAATAGACTTGAACTTCATCAGGAAGTCCTCAATGCTGGTTAATGATTCAGGTACCAAGGAGGTGAACTTTGCATCTATCTGGAGAACCCTGAACTGATTCATTGTGCCAAACAAGGTGGAAAAATTGTCCCACATATCCCTGGGTGTGGTTAAACCATCCAGGTGAAACAACAACCCATCTGAAACATTCAGGGCAATGAGGCCCATTGCCTCATCCATCTTGTTCCTGTGCATAAGAGCCTCATAAGGCCTCGGTAGAACAGGCTGAGCCGCATCTAGGCAGGACCATAAACCTCATGACATGAGGATTCTAGTCATTTGTGGCTTCCATGTGTGGTAGTTATGTGGAGTCAGAATGGCAATGGATGTGTCAGACATTGGGAGAATAAGATGGAAGTAGAAGGGTCTCTCTGAATTGAAAATGCAAAAATAAATATGCACCCCCCCACAAATATCAAACTAACTCTCATACACCAGAAAATGAAGCAAAAAATACAAAGAACCAGAGGAAAACCCGAGTTTCTGAAGCAGAATAGGAGCACAAAAGAAGGTGCATCTTTGACTACAAAATCTAGCAAGAAAATGGAAAGATTAGGAAATGAGATCTGGATGAGAGTGACGGGCTCAGAAAGAGATTTTTGATGATAAATAGAGGTCAAAAATCCGAGTCCGTATGAGCCTTGTAGAGCCAAAAAGGCACAGGTACCCCCAAAAGTGAGGGTCACTGGAAAAAAATAGTCCCGCGAATAATTTTGACGCCCGTACAGCCATCACGGGACGTCTGGCCGGGTGGAGGTGGTCGGTTGGCGGTGGCGCCAGTAGAGGTGGCGGCCGGGCTGGGCGGCAGAGGCGGCCAGGCGAAGCGGTGGTGGCAGTCGAACGGTGTGGCGATGGCGGCGCGGTGGCCAGCGGATGGCACTCAGGCCGGGGGCAGCGCACAGGTGGCGTAGTAGTGGTGTCGGGGTGACGCGCTCTGGCAACCCCAAAAATCTAAAAAAAATGCATTTTTTAAAAAAAAATATTGTTTTCACCTTGATTTTTGTGTCGTACGACTCTAATAGGCCAAAAAAATTCTCTAGAGGTCACTGTGACCAAATATATCAAAATTTATATGTATTTTGACTCTCCCAGGCCTTTTGAGTGTGATGGTGGAGTCCATTTTTGCTCAAATAGCTCCAAAAAATAGTGCCTCCTTAGAAATGATAAAAAAAACCCAAGAGAGGCTGTGGCTATCGTCTTCGAATCACGGCTTCAAAAAAACTTCAAACCAGACAGCAACAGGGTGGCTCTGATACCATGTAGAAGTTGAGAAATCCAACTTCACAACTTTCCAAGAACACCTGCATGCAAAATACTTGTTGCAAAGAATGAAGCTAACGATAGAAAAAGCAGAAACCCTTCTATGCTCAAAAAGTGAGAGCTCAAATGTATTCAGAGAGTATGCAAAAATAAATACAAGCATTCAACCTTAAAGGTGAATGAAACCCTAAAAAAAGGAAAAGGCTAATCTAAGAGAAATCTTAAGTGAAAAATAGAGTACGACTAACTTAATAATTAATATCAACATGATATAATTAATAAGTGAGGAAAACTATGTACTCTAACACTATATGCAATAGGTTTTTTTGGACTAGTTGTGTCAACCTGTAGAGTGATAGGAGTTATATGGCCAAACATGTTTTCATCTAACTGTCCAACAAACTGGAATTGTTTGGTTGGAGAGTGGGGGGGCTATGGCTAGCATTAGCTTGAATGTTTTTAAGGCCAACATAGGTAGGGGTTAGAATGTTATACATATCTCTCAATATTTGATGATGTTTAGGTAGGGGGTTGATGGAGTACTATGCAGCCCTATTGAATTGCTACCATAACCAACTTGGAGGTTATTAAGAGTACCATATGCGGGAGTTAAAATGTTGAGCAGGTCTCTTATAGTTTGGTGATGTTTAGGCAAAGTTGTTGATGAAGTAGTCCCCTCCTCAAACGTAGTTGCAAGTCCCTTTCTCACATGCTCTTTTTCTAGCTTACCTTTTATGCAATCCTGCCTTTGTTTCTTTTTCATCTCCCTTTCCTTTTTCTGTTGTACCCTTTCCTCGTGCTTTCTCTATTTTATTATTTGTCTTTCAAGTTTCTCCTCTTCTTTCCTTTTTCTCAACTCAATCTGATGAATTTTCTTTGCCTCCAACTATTTTTTTCTCTTGCCTTCAATTCTTTAAGTTCAGCCTTCCTTGCTTCTTGCTACTCTTGCAAAATTATGTACTCATTAGATGTAAGTATTTGATATTTCCTCCCCAATATAAGAGTAGTATTATCAGAAGGAATTGATCTCTTTGTAACCCTTTCAATTTGTAGCTTTAGAAAATTTCTTAAAGATCCTTGACTTCATAACATCTCTTCATCTTCTATCTCAATGGATGTAGATGTCCTCAATGGTTCTAGATCATGTTCAACTTGGGTATCTTCATCTTTGTTAAGTTCCAAATTTGAAGTTTCCCAATCTGTTGTTTTTGCATAATAATTAACCACCTTAGAGCTTGACAGTGGAGGTGGAGAAGGCATGGATAATGAAATATCTTCATTTGGTGGCAGAGAACGCATGGATAATGAAATGTCTTCATTTTGGAAATCAATTTGCACTCCCAAGTTTTGAGCTCCTTCTTTAACCTAATTAGGTGGATCAAACTGTGTTGGTAAACTCGTATCATTATCCAAGTTACTTTCATTTAGACCATCAGCTTGTTCTGTTTCCATTTGTGTCAAGCATTGTTCAATAGCATCATCTTCATACCCATCTAATCTTAAGATGCTTGCGATTCCAGCAGCATCATTTTCATCTTCTACATTGAATCCATTACTTGGTTTCATGTCATTACAAAGAGCATCTTTATCCAATGGCCAAATTCCAGTCTTTTAAAACCAGCAGTAATGTTGTCAGACACAAGGGCAAGTTTGAAAGCTTTGCTTGCAAGTCCTGCCAATTTTGTTCTCCTTATTTCTATGTGTGGATGTTTGGCCATCCATTTTGACCTCTCAGACTTGAAATATGTCTTAAATGGAGAAAAGACACTCACATATAAAGGCTGAAATTTATGGCTAGTGTGGACAGGCAATGTAATAAGATCTATGCCTAGAGATCTTTCCTCATGTATGGTGGTTAAGGAAACATGGCTTCCATGTCCATCAAATATGAGGAGATGTCTATTTGAGGGTGAAGCCCCACCTGGAATAGACCTAGAAAAATGATGTAACCAATTTAAAAACAACTCTTTGGTCATCCAAGCATGTGTCTGGGCTGCCATGCAAGCCCCTGCTTCATAGTTGGCAATATAATTCTTTAGTTTTCTTTTTGCTTTAAAAATATAAAACCCTGGTATGCTATGACCTTATGCATTTATACAACACAATATGGTGATCCATTCTCTACTTTGAGATAGGATCTGAGGCACACTTTTGCTGCCCAACTTTGTGATCACTCACATCCCACAGTTTCTACCAGCTTGCACCCCTGTTTCATCACAATTCCATATGTGAGTTGGTTCATAATGATTAACATTATATAATACCTCCAAATTTTCATAAAAATCTTCCACAATACTTGGTCGGAGCATCACTGCTCTATCTCTATCTAGACCCTCTGTAGTCCTTATTATCAAATTTGGATGACGTTTACAGAATCCCACCCACCATGATCTGCTTGGTAAACCATTCATAAATGGATTCGGCCTTGTTTGACAGATGTGTGCCACATGTGACTTAAGCTAAATAACCTCTAATCCATGACCAATCTGAGCCAAATCTTTACACCACTCAAAAACTTCCAACTCTTCCTCTAAAGAGAGGATTTTTGGTGGACCCTTTCTTTTTGTTGTTGTGAGACCTGCAAGCCAATATGATAAACTGCTAGCAAGGATTCCCCACTTTTTTGCTGCTGCTCTTATGGAATAGGAATTATCTTCAACATCTTGAATAGCACGATCCATATCCTCTTCTGTCCACTGATTTCCATTACACCTTTTTTTATTGCTATGATGTTGAGAAGATTTTAGAGCAACATCTATTCTTTTTGCATTTTTAGCAGCAGCAATGCAGTTTGTCTTATCAAGTGTTGGGTTGGTTGAATAGTCACCATCATCAGAGTCAACCACATGCAATTTAACACCCCGTGGATAATGGGTCCTCAATTTTCTGGTCACTCTTTTGCTTCTTCTCTTTCCTGCTTTCATAATGCCTAAACAAAAAATTATCAAAATATTAACCTGCATAAAATCAACCAGGGGAAATGCAGCAATAGATGGTCATCAGAATATTTGGCCTAAACATAGATAAAACTAGGACAAAACAAAAACTATCTACAATAGATTATTTGTTCCAACTATCTACAATAGATTATCTGTTCCAACTATCTACAATGGATTATAGAATGTGATTCAAGATGTTTATGACAAAATTAAAATTTATATAATCTATTGTAGATAGTTGGAACAGATAATCTATTGTAGATAGTTGAACAAAAAAAAACTATCTACAATAGATTATGAGTTCCAACTATCTACAATAGATTATCTGTTCCAACTATCTACAATGGATTATATAAGCTACAAATACAAATTTGTTCATTACATTGTCCAGTGCAATTCTGACAATGATATTCATGCCTTCATAACAAGCCTGAACTAGAATAAAACTATTTACGATAGATTATCTATTCCAACTATCTACAATAGATTATTTGTTCCAACTATCTACAATGGATTATAGAATGTGATTCAAGATGTTTATGACAAAATTTATATAATCTATCGTAGATAGTTGGAACAGATAATCTATTGTAAACTAGTTTTTGTTTTGACCTAGTTTTATCTATGTTTAATAGAATGTGATTTAAGATGTTTATGAAAAAATTAAAATTTATGTAATCTATTGTAGATAGTTGGAATAGATAATCTATTGTAGATAGTTGGACAAAACAAAAACTAGTTTACGATAGATTATCTATTCCAACTATCTACAATAGATTAATAGATTATATGTTCCAACTATCTACAATGGATTATATAAGCTACAAATACAAATGTAGATAGTTGGAATAGATAATCTATTGTAGATAGTTGGAACAGATAATCTATCGTAAAGTAGTTTTTGTTTTGTCATAAACATCTTGAATCACATTCTATTAAACATAGATAAAACTAGGACAAAAAAAACTAGTCTACAATAGATTATCTGTTCCAACTATCTATGATAGATTATATAAATTTTGTCATAAACATCTTGAATCACATTCTATAATCTATTATAGAGATGAAATAACATAAAGTGAAACTGAAACACTAAAAACTCATGGCTAGGTATGTCCATCACAGAATTGTCATTCTTTGTACTGGAGTATTTCATTTTTATTATGTAATATATATCTCATCTTTTTTTCATGGTATCGTTAATTCATTAATGCTTCTTTATATCTACAGGTGGAAATATATAAATTAACTAAACCAATCATCTATTTTGAAACAAAAAACAACAAAATACATAAAATATATAAATGAATTAAAACAATCATCTTTGCTAAAACAACAAACAACAAAATACATAAAAGAATAATACATGTTGAAGAAGCTTTGGAATTCTTTTCAATCTACCTGGATATGAAAGAATAAAAAATATGATTTGTTGTACAAACTACCTAGATATAAAATAGTAGCTGAGACCTTTGGTATTATTTTCAATCTAACAGTATGTGTTGAGTCCTCTGGTATTCTTTGCAGACTGTATTCTAATTGTTTGTGTAGTCTGACATTCTATGCAAAGAACTGTGATATTCTAATACAAAGAACTGTGATATTCTAATGCAAAGAACTATGATACTCTGTGCACTTTCAAAATGTAAATGCAAATGAAAAGGAATTATGTGATATTCTAATGCAAAGAACTGTGATACTTTGTGCACTTTCAGAATGTAAATGCAAATGAAAAGGAATTCTGCCACCGTAGGTTGTATTAATAGAATTTTTGTTCCCTCCATATTTGAATTTGAATTTGAATTTTGGCAATTTGTTGTGATCCATGGCTTTCAAAATGTAGAGTTTTATTGGTTGAAGTGGAATCAAAGAGAAGATTTTGAATGGTGTTGCATTTATTGTTTGATTAGAATGGAATGGTGAGTCTCACAGCTGCTTATATTTATGATGCAGGTACTCAAAATTTGGTGGTTGAAATCTCCAGTTTGAGCAGATTGGATGAGTGACTGAAAAAATCCTTTTTATTTATATATGTGATGGGATTGGAAGTTGAGCATGTGTACATTAGTCATTGCTTTCTTAGCAAGTAATGAGTTGATTGCATTGTCTGCAAAATTGTAAGAAAACATGTAATGAGTTGACTGGTTTGTCCTCTGTTTGGACAACTATTTTTTTTAAATTATAAGAAAACATGTACTTAAGTGACTGATTTGTCCTCCATTTGGACAAAAAAAAAATTGTAAGAAAACATGTAATGAGGGGACTGATTTGTCTTTTGTTTGGACAACTATTTTTTAAAAATTGTACAATATCAAGTATAATAATTTATACCTATTTCATTATATTGTGTGTAGAGTAATCTGAGTTTTCAAAAATAACATTTTATATTGTTTGACCATAAACACACAATGATTGTAGTTTGTCCATTACTTGGATTGATTTTACTAAATCAATGATATAGGCTATATAAAATTTAAATAATTTATTCTATTATAATTATTAATAAAATAATACATAAAAATTAGCATCTTGTTGTTCAATCAATAGGTTGTATTGGTATTGTCATTGGTTTTAAAAATATTAACAACCCTCACAACCATTCAAACATGTTCAAGTACCGGGTCCTTTCCCCTATGATAAAAGAGCATACAAAGGATACACATCAAGCATAAATCAGGTTCTCAACAGCTTAGATTGTCAAGATAAGGTCAGTCTTTTGCAGATAAAGTCATATACTTTGGAGGGAAAAAGGAAAGTTGTCACTTGTAGAGAAGAGGTGTTTTATGAGCTAGATTTTAAGAAGAGGCCAAGTGTCAACTTAGGATTAGATCTAGGATTTATTTTCTATTCTATATCTACTATTTTTCTTTTTGATTTGGGGCTCTATTTCTATGTCTTGAGCTCTATATCTATTGTTTTTCTTTCTGATTTGGCCCAATGGGACCCCCTCCTTTTGATTTTGTTTTGGTTGGTGGGATCCTTTTGGGTGGTCTAGTTAGGCATCTAGTGAGTCACATTGTGGTCCCATGTGCTCCCGATAGTTGGGTGTCAACCATGTCTCCTTTTGGTTGTCTTTCCCTTTTCCCCTCTTATTTTTTTGGTCCCTTGTTTGGCTTTTTGTTTTGTTTGTGTATTTTTTGGGAACTAGTCTTGTTTAGAAAATCCTTTCAGACTTTCAAAGTGTCAGGGTTCGAGCCAAACCCTGATACCTCTAAAAGCTCCAAAGCCCTATCTCTCAATGCCTAAGGAATTGTCTAGGGGGTTTGGGGTTTCAGAGTCACCACACTCTGAAACATCGACACCTCGATGATGTGATGCTGACATCAGCTCTTTGGGGGGCTATATAAAATGATTTGAGCACTTAGTTTTTTATTCTCTAATCTTTTCGACAATTTGTGCTTTCAACATCTGATAACCCTGCTTGTTTTATTACATCCCATTAGCTTGATCGATCTACAACCATTCGCCTTCGCTTGATCATCCATCTACGTCACAGAGCCTTCAAAATCATATTCCCTTCGACATAGGTATCATGTTTTTTCTTCCCTTTTTTCTTGTATATTTTAGGGTTTTTGCAATTTTCTAGGTTTTCTTGCTTTTTGTTAGTGTTTAGGGTTTAGTTTGTTAGTTTTAGGGTTTGGTTTAGTGTTCTTAGAGTTTACTTTTGTTGGTTTTAGGGTGTCTAGGTTTTTTTTAGGGTTTTTTCTTAGCAGTCTATTTTTGGCAAAGCCCTAGATCTTTGAACTTTCACAGCCTGAAGATACAAAGTTTCTAACTGTGTAGCCAAGTCCCCTTCAATTTTTTGAGATCATTCACCTCAGGGTGTCATTGTCTTCGATCCTCAAAACCCTGAAAGGGTAAAGGGAGTCTGACGCTCTGATTCCCCATTCAAATAGATAACTCCATTCTTTTTGTCCCTTTGGGATGTCAGAGTCTTTGGACTTTGCAACCCCGGGAGGGTTTGCAAGGTCTGAAACTCTGATCCCTTTCCCTAGTAAATCATCAATAAAATGGGTTTTCATAGTTTCATAGTGCGATAAGTATTTTCAGACAGAGAAGTCTTGTAGCTCTGAAAATCCTAGTGAAGGGTGTTTTGCAATTTTTTGGTCCTTTTCCAGTTTTGGGGGTTTTTTCGTTCTTTTGGGGTTAGATTAAGTAGTTTCCTTCATGTTGCTAGTTTTAATTTCTTTAGATTTTTTTTCTGTTTTCAATAAAATGTTTCTGACAAGTTTTCTTTGTGAATACAGAACTATGAGTATGTCCACCATGAAGTACAAGTACAAAGGTTACTACGCTCCCAACAAGATGGGTGATCTCCATAGTGAGATCACAAACATGGACACAAAACACATGGATTGGAATTCCTTCCTCAATAAAGTTGCAGAACCTTCCAGACGATCATCTGACTACATGACTATGGTCCTCTCCAGGTTGGTGAATATTGCAGGGCACCTAGTGTCCATTATTGCACTTGACATGATCATGGAGCTAGCGGAGAATTATGTACCATATGAGAGAGTGGTGAAGAATAGAAATGCAAATGTAGTCCTGGACATCCAACTTGACATAATAGAAGAGGTCTTTCACATTCCCATTGCAGATAGTTATTACCTCATTTCCAAAGAGCGGTGGAAAAGATACTTTGATGAAACCTCAGACATTTATGACTTCATAAACAAAGATTACCTGATACTTCCAAGGAAAGAGGATAAGCTTGAGAAAATGGATATGCACAGGGGCTATTTGATTAATGACATGAGGAACTATGTTACTCTATTAAGCAGGGTCTGGGGACTACCATAGGCTAGGAAACTAGAACCTTGGATGGTGTTTTTCATTCAAAAGATCAGAGGTACGATGTCGAGGATTGATTGGGGAGAAATCATCAATGACAATCTAGATCAACAATTGCATATTGTAAAGGTCAACCCTAGATTCTACATGACCTCTTACATCATTTATTTATTGGCTAGAAGAGTAGAGTAATCAAGACTATATAAGAAGGGGTCTCTATGGGATGCTAACACCTATCCTTACATAGTATATCCTCAACTGGTGATGAAGGAAAAACTCAAAGCAGATAGCCTAGAATATAGAATTGTCAATGATGCCTTCATTTTTGCAATCATCAGATCCATTGAAGGTGACTATGCAAAGAGACTTTTAGAGGAGGTTGTTGCTAAGATTGTAATGCTCATGGAATATTACATCTAGTTCCATACATTCACTTACATCAGGGTGGTAGGATGTACCCTCAATCCAATGAATTTTCCCTAATATCCATCTGATAGAAATATACTAATGAAAATCAACCGACAATTAGTGGATGCTTATGAGAAGATTGTCAAGAAGAAGAAACATTGTTGGGACTTCCCTATATTTTATTGGAGCCCACTTTGTCCAAGATATTAAATTTTTCAAATCTATTTGTTTAGACTGGGATGAGTGCCCCCTGGAGGAATATAAGTTTATTAGGCCAGGTTTGGTCCAATTGGCACCTTTAGCAAGATAAAAGGGGCCTTCTACAAACATGAGCCTCATCTCGAGGACCATTGGATTAATTGTATGGATGACTATGAATTTTGCATCAGGGACTATTGTAGGATTTCATTAGAGTTGGAACAAGATTTTATTCAAGAGCAATACCTCCTAGAAGTTGGGACAAAGATTCAGAGGACATTCTGGACCCTTTATACAATGAGGATAATGTATATAATCAACCCATCTTGAATGCCAAAATAGCAAATCCTGAAAATGATAATATCCAATTCAAGGCAATGCATGTTATTGAACTGACAAAGAAACAAATACATAAGCCATTCAAGATGAACCCAATCCCGATGAAGCAAAAGGTGGATCCTCCCGCGAAGGTGGAAAAGGGAAAAGGAGGCAGGGTGAATATTCCCATCTTCAAAGAGGTCATTCCCCTTACTCCTTGTATAATTTATTGGCATGTCGGGAAGAAAATGGTACATGGTCCAACAAAGAGTGTAGGGTGTAGAAAGACAAAAGATAAAGATGATTAAGTTGTTGCCCCCCTTCCTACTCAAGCCTTTCTAGAGGGTACCCAAACACAGGATATTAATTCTCCTCCAAAGACTCCATCCACATCTGGAAGGACCAAGATTACCTCTTTTATGATCTGGTTGTCGGGATCACCTGTGTCTCAACCAAGAGGGGTGTACCAAAGGAGAAAGAGGAGGCCTTATGTGTCACCCACTCTGTAGGCCTTTCCTGAAGAGGAAGATCTCAAAGAAGAAGATGTCCCTCTAGTACAAAGAACTCAAAAGGCTACCACAACTACCAAGAGAATAGAACCAGAGAAGGTCACCCAACTTGAAGGTCTGAAGGCGACAGTTGATTTAGAAACAAGTACAAAAGTGGATATGAAAGTTGGGGATGGTTTGGGATTCGATGAGTTTGATTTATCAAATTTGTAAAACATCCCTGGTTTTAACAAATCCTCAGTGGATAGGCCAACGGGTGATGTAGATATAAGTATTGATACCCCAACAGTCTCATTACAGTCTAATGTTCAAGTATCCCCTCCAGTCCACAATGAGGAACTTCCCACGAAGAAGGTACAAGAACAAGAACAAGAAAAACAAACAAACAAATTTTCCTATCCATTCATCTACGGAGGAAATATAGATGGAGGAAACTGGTCAATGAGGTGAGCAAGAAGAGAATAGAAATGAAGAAACAAATATAGCCACCCAGGAAGAATTGGAATATGGAGACATTGACACTGGAATGCAAATTGAGGAGCCTAGGGGTGATGAATCAGCATAGGTTGAAAAGAAACCATAAGTACAACTGCATTTGCCTCCACACTCACATGTTGAGGAGGTACAAAGAGAAAATTAAAATCAACAATAGCAATAGGAAGACCAAGTGCCAAGTCAAAAGGAGAAGCCAGTGAGTGGGTTATGGGTAGAGATTGCACATCTTTCATTTTCTGAGGAAAAGGAGAAAACTCATGAGTAGGAAGAATGTGAAGAGGAGGACGAATATCCAGAAGAGTAAGAAGGTGAAAGGGAGAAAACTCTGGAAAACTCAAAGTATATAGAGGCATTAAAACAAGGAGAACATGAAGAAGAGGAAAGTGAAAGGGAGAAAATTGAAACTTCCATAATGGATGTATCCCCATATGACCCACTTACAACTACCTCTAAGCCCACTTGGCTGGCCAGGGTAGTCCAACATTGAAAGAGGACATATACAGAAACAAAGGATCTTGACTTATCCCAATTGGGTCAAGCATTCCATACAGGAGAGCCATCTAGAAAGCACAAAGGATATCTTATGTATCTAGAGATAGGAGTGGGAAATAGAAGGATCAAGTGGCAATACCTCCTTTGAATGTCAGTGCAGATGAAGCCACACCGGATGACTATTTTATGGAGGAGGTGGATTTAGGAGAACCTACTAGAGAAGGTGGGAAGGCATTGGCATCCCTGGGAGTTATCCAATTGTTCAAGTATTTATAGGAGAACGAGACTGAGATTCAAGGTCTACCAAAACAAAATAAAGTGTTTAAGGACTATGTTTCTCAAGTAATTGGTATCATTGACCAAAATAATCCTAAGGTGTCATTGCAAGTGGTACTCAAAAAGAGAGCAATCCTAGAATCATCAGGAGTTCCTCATTCTTTTGTAAAGGTGTATGTAGATTGGAAAGCAAAGTTCAAAATATTTGGCACTAAGACAATTCAAATTGTTTTGGAGAATTTTAGAGTAATGGTTATAGAACTGACTCAACTCATAGATTTTGTAGATGGAAAGCATGGGATTCAAAATTGTATAGGATTTTGGAAAGAAACATGGAAGGACTTGAAGAAAACAAGGAAACAAAGTTTTTGAGTTCTGGTGAAAATATATGAAGGCTCATAATTAGATAAGTTTGATACATGTATAAGTGCCATCAATTTTGTCATCAAATATTGTCATAAGAGGCTTGAAAAGATAGAGAATAAAAGAAAAGACATCTTGTTGTGGGTAGAGGAGATAGAAAATTTATTTGATGGAATCAACTTGAAAATATATCAAGATAAAGATCACGAGAAGTTATACTCCACAAAGAATATTGTTCAATAATTCAAGGGGATTGTAGCAACAATAAATACTAAGGAGGTTATAAAGAAAATTTTATATGTAAAGGAGGACATGATAAAAATAATGAATCACATAGAGGAGAAACAAAGGTTTGGTTCTCAACTCACATCCTTCCGGAAAAGGCAGTAATATCATTTAAAGTTCATGAAGCTTCTAGATTTTGGTGAAGTAGATGAAGTAGTTGAAAAGTTTTGAGATGCTTATCCGGGTGTGATTTCTTTGTTGGTTCATATATGTTCATTGATATTCTAGCCATCATTCACTTCCAAAGACAACCGAGCATCCAAAATTTGAAAGTCTTCCCAAGCCTGAAAATGCATGAATTCACATTTTTGAGAGATCATATTTTTGGAAGCGTAAATCACATGCTATGGGTTGTTTTGGAGTATCTAAGAGTTCTTAGTTAGTTACCTATCACATAAGCACTTCATTCCATCAATTTTGGGTGGTAGAACAAAGTGAGAGTAAAAAACCAAGGCATGTGTTTGCAACAAACGGTGGAACTACACTTCTTTCCTACAAATCTGAATGCTTTCGCAACTCATTTTTGCATGATTTCAATATAATAATGGATGGAAATCCATGTCAGCACAATAAATATAGGTTTAGGAGTAATTCTTTGTAGTTAAACTGGAGATTTATTTTTATTTCACCATTATTGCATGGTCGGAAACCCTAGTTACAAGATTCATAACATATGGATGTAATTTCTATATAAACTCATTTTTTAGAAATGTAATAGGGTCAGATCTCTTCCAATAGAAACTTAATACAATTGGTGTTGCATTTGTGGTGTGCTTTGGCTACCATATATGTGAGTTTTGGGAATTTATTTGCAGAATTCAAGAACCAACTATGTTTCTTTGTGATTGTTCCTGCGGATTGTTAAATTGGTGTTGATTATTATTGAATCTACTCATCATGACAAATGTTGGGAGAAGATATTTCTATTTGTGCTTGAGGATAAATTTGTCTCACGTATGCACATATATGAATGGCTTCTTGGTTTGATGAATTTTGAGAAAAATTCTATGTTACTAAATTTTGTTGATGATTGCATCCACTAAATATGAACTATGAGTTTCTCTGATTTACGTTTTATGAGTTTTCTTTTATCATCTCTGAAATTTAATATGCGATTTGAATCATTGATGTTTGATGTTTGTTAGGAATTTATTTTTAGTAATTTTCTTGAAATCTCTCGTTGCTCTCTCTTTTGATAGTTTTGGAAGATTGGCTAAGTGTATAATTCATCTTATATTTTGTTTAAAATTGCATTTATAGGAGTTACATCCATTGAAAAGATAAAATACAAATTCAAGTGTTTGAAAATCTATTGATTCAGCCTAAGTTCGAACTGAACCAACAAAGGCCTCCTTGTGAACACTCAAATTTATCTTCAATTGATCTTTCCAAGTGGTTGTACCACGATCACAGAGAACCTTGGGAGTGACCTCGTTACTCTTTCAAGAGGGGAATTTGCATCGCGTATTCCTAATTGTTGCTTTGTGTAAAAATAATGCTCAACACATTCATATGCTTGATTACATCTACTAATAACATATCTATTATAATACCCTTCAAGAAAGTGAATTAGGATCAAGAGGGTATTATCTTGGGTTCACCTGCCCTAGTTTCAAAAAGCCTAAAGTGAAGAGGGTTGTATTTAGTTAATTATCCCTAATTGCACCCTATTACTTTGGCGATTGAACCAATCTTCAAAGACTAAAAATTGGCTATTTCATAAAATATTTTGGACCATAAGTTGGAAACACCAACAATAATTGCTTCATGTAAATGAATCTAGTTAATTCAATTATTACATCATTAATGAGTATACAATTTGTTGTTGTCCATTTTATCTCCCAATGGCACTCTATAAGCTTTGATACCATGTAAGAATTTACCAATATCAACAACCCAAGATCTAGAGGCCAATTAATAACACAATAACAAGAGAGACAAAATGGACAAGAACAAACTATATTCTCATCAATGATGTACTAACTAAATTAGCTAAATTACATTACTTGGATGAGCACAATGTAAGTGTTCTTTCTTATAAAAACAAGGCAATAAGTGAACATGACGACTTAGAGATAACTTATCACCCATACAAGGTGGAATCACATGTCCACCAAAGGTGTATCATCCTCCATTGTGCAATTAAGTATGTGCAACATGTGGAGGATGATAAAGTGATAAGTGCACTAAAGGTGGAGACAACACATAAAGTAGAATGTGATAACTTCTATCACCACCTAAAGTAGAGTTTCTCCTACATCATGTGCAAATAATGTGCAAATTCCTAAGTGTCTCATATGCAAACTACTATGTTATTCATTATCCTAAGTAATCTTAAGTAAAGTGTAATTAGTTGAATAATTAATTACATCAACAAAAATAAAACATGTGAAAAAAAGAGCACATAAGGGATTTGTTGCAGTAATAAAGTGATTCCACTTATTAATTAAATCATCTTGATTTAATTATTAAGTCACTTATTATCTCTATTTCATTTAAGCTAAACTTTAAGCATATAATAATTAATTCTTTTATTAATTATTATCATGCAACCTAGGTTTCTTCACCCCTTTAGGGTTTCGATCACCTTTATAAGGTTTGATCTCTTTGTATTTTGTAATTCCATTCCATTTTTATTGAATCAGTTGAGGATGTTTCATCTTCACAAATCTGTTGTTTTTGGCCTCCATAGATTTTGCTTCTCTTTTTCTATGATGGATGTTTGCATGTTGGTGATTCTTGGGAGCTGTAGGGCTGATAGTTTTCATCAACTCCAATATGGTTTCATAGCTCTGCCTTTTTATGCCCTTGTTCTCTTCATGAGATTTTTTGGTCGTGCCCTCCATATCTAGTTCGTTTAGAGGTTTCTATGAAAATTTATGTGGATTTGGGGTGAAGATATTTTTTGGAGCACCGTGGACACAAACCAACCTCACGATCACGTCTAGAAAGCCCCAAAACCCCCATTTTCATATAAGGTACATCCAATTTGGACAAAGTTGAAATTTGGGCCTTATTTTTGTATGTCTTACGAGGCAAAAATCTACCTCTATTTTGATGTCGTCTTGATTTTTGTGCTGCCTCAATTTTGACACCACCTCAAAAAGTGCACCAGATTGCATGGAGGAGAGAGAAAATAATTTTTTTTATGTATTTGTTTACATGAAAAAGGGCAAAAAAAATAAATTTGTTTTTTGTTGTGTTGTGTGGGGCCCACCCTTGCTGCCAAGAACAAACCTCAGTAAGTCGAGCTCAAAACTCAGTGAACCGAGCCTACAACTCGATGAGTCAAGTTAAGAGTGTGCCACCTCCTCTCTACTTGTGCACCGCCCGGTGCACCACCTCCACCAGCGGCACCGCTCTTTTCTGCCACCACCACAGTGCCAGCTCCACTCACGGAGCCACCAGGGAGCCACAGGCTCATTTTTGTGCCTTTTTAGGGGTATTGTTGGTTTTTTTCACATATCTTGAGCATATGGAGGCATTTTGCACCAAATGAGATATCAACGAAAAGCTAGTTCCGAGCCTAAACTGATTTTCCAGGTTTGGTTATCTGATTTTTCTGTTTTGCATTTTTTTGCCAGTCAAAGTTAGGGGTCCATTTTGTGCTCCGATCACTATATCTTTCTCATTTGGACTCTTTTTTTTGACTTTCACATGTTGTCAAAAAGTTGGTTCCATTCTCTTTCTACTTGTATGGGTCTCATTTCTAGTATCTTTTCCAGGTATATTTTATTCATTTTTTTTTGGCATTCTGGTGGATATCTTGGATGTTTTAGGTCCTAGGGTCATTTTCTGTCCATGGGATGACTCCTTGCTAGTTGTTACATATGTTCCTTTAGATTTTAGTCATTCCTACATATTTTATACATCTTTTTTTTGTAGCTTTTCTTGTTTGCAAACGCACTAAGATAAAGTGCCATCTGATGCATGCTTGGGAACTTGGGCTTTTTTATGTCTGTTTGTACTCGCACTACATTATCAAGTGCCATGGGAGGGTATGATTTACCTTTTCAAGTGAGTGTTCCTTCCACAATATTAGCCTCATGATGTGGATCAAGAGAGTGATCCTTCCATGACACCATCCTTTATATGTATTTGTAATTTCTATTGCACTTTCTATGTTCCTAGTTCTTCATCATGCAGTTATTCTTGGCAGTCTAGTTCAGTGTACTTGTCATGCCTCTACCTGCTCAGCATTATGACGGGTATCTCTTGTTGGTTTTAATGCTTCCTTGGTTTGATGGAGTGATCTATGTATTTAGTATTTGTTCCTACATACTAGGCAGATGTTATGGCTAGGTACCTATGCATTTTGGTGAGATGGATCATTTACCATATGGACACTTTTCATTATTGTTTTAGCGGCATCCTTCCATATTTGAATTATCATCTCTTGAAGCTTTATTTATAGTCTTCTCTACTTGATCATGTTCTATTACAGTGGAGGTTCCAACAGTCATTTTTTGACAGTGTTTGCAGCTTCATGCTTCAGAGGTGTTCTACATGTTCTTCCTTTGTTCCTATTTTTTGGGACATTCTCTAGTTTGGAGGCTTCTTTTATCCATCACTAGGCCTCATCTATTTTTGGAGAGGGGTTTTTCCTACTAGTTTTTCTCCTTTTCTCCTCTTTACAGAGATTTTTGTACTTGGGTACCTGATTAGGCCTTGTTGTCGGGACCCATTTCCTGCTTTCAGTAGTTATTTCTAGGTTTTTAGCTTCTCCCTAAGTTAATCTTAAGGGGGGATGTTAGAGTAATAAATTGATTCCACTTATTAATTAAATCATCTTGATTTAATTATTAAGTCACTTGTTGTCTCTATTTCACTTAAGCTAAACTTTAGGCATATAATAATTAATTCTTTTATTAATTAATATTATGCAACCTAGGTTTCTTCACCCCTTTAGGGTTTCGATCAACTTTATAAGGTTTGATCTCTTTGTATTTTATAATTCCATTCCATTTTTTTAATTAATTTAGGATGTTTCCTCTTTCATAGATCTATTGTTTTTGGCCTCCATAGATTTTGCTTCTCTTTTTCTATGACAGGTGTTTGCATGTTGGTGATTCTTGGGAGCTGTAGGGTTGATAGTTTTCATCAACTCCAATAGGATCTATTAACTTTGGGATCAATATGCATATGTGATAACTCATGTATAGGAAGATTTATGCAGCTTGGAATGGGTTCCCTACACACAGGAAGCTCAAAGCTCATATTGGGAGGCAGCGACAGTTTCAAATTTGGGCATGGAAGGTAAACTACAAGATACACATGAGCGCGGGTGGGAGAACACATCTCCTGTAGTGTGCCCAAGTGGGTGGACTTCAGGTTGGTCACCCTGTTCTGAGATGGTGCCATCAAAGATGCAGAATTTGGAGAGTGGCTAGGATATGCTGACTTCAGAGGAAGGTGTAAGTGGATGGACTACAGATTGGACACATCATTTCTGCCCAGAGCCTCAGACTGAAAAAAATGCTGCAATGGAAGAATAAAGCTATGATATATGCGGGTTTTTTGTGAAGATGGTTAGATGACTGTGTCTATCTTTTAGAATTGTGCATTCGATGATGTAGTGGGCTCGATATGATCAAAACTTTGTAATGGTTTCTTTTTGTGGGTTGAAATTGTCATTGATGTATACAATGCGCAATCTTCTCTTATGGTTCTCAACATTGAATTTGTATATTTGAATATTATGTAATGTTCATAACACTATGATATTTTTTAATGAGAAAGGGTTTCAGGTTTTCTTGTTGGCTCTTTCTCGGATGAGCTCTTGAACCAGTTTAAATTTATAAATAATATATTCAGTGGCTAGCCCACTTTTTCTTTTAAAAAAAACTCATGTATATCAAGGATAATCGTAATTAATTGACATCATCTCTGAAAGGTAGTAGAACTATGAGCACAATGGAAGAAGAGTGTTGGTTGTCGTTGCACCAAAAGATTGACATGTTAATGTCTGATACAACCACTTGATTTATACAAGCACAAGAGGTAGTTAATCCATGTTATGAACCTCCACTATGCTGCATAGCACAAGGAGACCAAGGGATCACACCTTGAAACAACCCCCTAGTGCAAGCATGTGGTTTGAACCTGTGACCTTGGCTTTGTTGCCAATTATTGTTTTTCGTTACACTAAAAGATCAACTTGTTAATGCCCTATACAACCACTTGATTTATATAAGAACGGGAGTTGTTTAAGCCATAGCACGAACCTTCATTGTGTTGCACAACACAAGGAGACCAAGGGTACAAACCTTGCAAAGAACACATAAGATAAATGAACAAAAGTATTTTTGGGTCAACATTGCATAGACAAAAATGATAGATGGTTGCTACCACTTTGCATTGGCCCCAAGTAGACAACACAAAGGCACATTTACAACAATAACACATGTATGACATATAAAATAATTGAGATACAAATAAAATAATTTTGTAATAGGTTTGATATCTTTACCACCTTTCACCAATGGAGCAACAAGGGTCATTTAAATAAATCTAATAATAACATGAAATAAAAAAGAAACACATCATGGGGGAAGCACATTGCAAATAAGAAAATACACAAAAGAATCTATTGTACTAGAGGATCTATTCAAGTGTATCATCCACCAACCCTTCTTACTCAACATTATTTATGGAAGGTAGACAACATGTGAGAAGATAAATGTTGAGCACGGTATATGGAGCTACTGCAAGTTCCAAACAAGGACCATTCTCTAATGATGAGTCACTTTTTTTTTCACAAGGAGTGAGAGATAATACTTTGGGAAACTTGGAAGAAAATTCAAGATTAATTTCAATAACCTCATACATATCATCAAAAACATTATGATCAACATCATTTGTATCATTAGAATCATCAAGAGTATCATCATGATTGAAATTAATCACAATAGGATCCTTAATGTGAAAAAAATAATCATTATTGTAAGGATTAGGAAGCACCAAGAGGGGGGGTGAATCAGTGCAGCAGTATCTTTAAACTTAATAAACCAAGGCCAAAACATAATTCCAAAAATAACCAAAAGTAAACAGAACAAGATAAATAGTATCAACATCAAAACACCATGATTTTTTATAGAGGAAAACCCGGTAGGGATGATACCCAAAAATATCTCACTACTGCATTAATAAGTACCATGTTAAAGGTATAAGTACATAAGAGAGGAATACACATGCATTCAAGTTTACAGCCTAGAGCATACTGCTCAATTACAAAACACTGATTTGGCCCTCAGTCAGGTTCACTGATCAAATATAGATTACAATATAAAAAGGACTTACAGTTCCAAAACTGAACTGACTAGTAGCATCAATAATGTCTATATAGTTCCATGAGGCTCCAAAGATATCATAAACTTCCAATCTTTACATCAATATCGCTTGCATAACATAACATCAATATACATCTATCTTTGCATCAAAAACTCAATCTTATATACTCGATCATAGACCCATAAAATTAACTTGTTCGACTCTAATATGAGAATATAAAATGTGTACCTCCTTGAAGAAAAATACAGACCAAAACTCAATGCTAACTTGTACAATCAAAAGCTACCCTGTAGGAAGTCGGCCCAAACTAGATCTTCCATCCAACCGATCAGATCATCAATCCATATGCATAAGATAATTCTCTGTCAACATGATACTCAGTGAATCATATCTTCATCAATCAGTATCATAAAAAATTGCGATCGTAGGATTATATATACCATGATGTCTTCTCTTTATCTCTAGCTTTGCAGCATCTGATATTTTGACCTCTATCCATATTTTCTCAAACCCTGAACCTGTATCCTTAACTGTTCTCCATACTTAGTTGTTTTCATCACCAAAACGTTTGGTAGGTAAAGTATATTGCAAGTGACCAAGATTAAAGTATATATTTTTCATCAAAGACAACATACCATGCATTACTAGTTGACTCTTTCCAACAATCTCCCCCTTTGTAATTGATGACAACACTTAGTTAAAAATGGCTAAGTGTCCATCCCAAAATTCCAAGTCCCAAAAACTTCTTAAAAAAATAAAACCCCCCCTAAGACAAGTATTTATTTTTCACACAACTCTTCTCCCCTTTGACATCAATGGAAAAGGCGGTCACAAAGACAAAATTCTCTACCAAAATCCTATATTGTTTGCATATACATATATACAAGTGATGAATGAATACTCACATAATCTTGAAAACATCTAAAAAATTATCCTTTAAAGCAACAAGATCTGTGTTCCAAATATTTCTCAAGCTGTCCAAGATCTGAATTTGCCCACATAACACATAAGTTGTTTCTCAGCATGAATAATATCAAGTGGGGGTGGAGATTTGCTCATAATTTTTTCCTCTCCAAGACTCCTATTTAAGGTATCCAATTTGGGAACAATGAGATTCCGTAGTTTAGTGAATCGTCAAAGAACTCTTCTTCTCTCAACCTCAAAGACATTAATCTTATCATTCAACTTGACAACTTCAACCATATAATCAAAAGAAAATCCCTTTGATGAATCAAAGACCTTTTCTCTATCAACTAGTATATCTTGGTTGTCCTCAATAGACTTGTCAATGTATTCAACTTTTGAAAATGGATCAATACATAATTTAAGAATTCCTCTTCCTTCCTCAATACTCCTTTTTATTTGAACAATTCTAGCGTCTAAAGAGGATTTATCCTTAGCAATTAATGAACACAAAGGATGAAATATCTTCATAGAAAACTCCTTCTGTACTTTATGTTAGGATTAAGTAATACTGAGAGGGGGGTGAATCTGTATTACAACACTTTAAACATGAACTTAATAATTTCCAACTTAACTAGATAAATGCTGAAATGAAAAGAACATAAACACACAACACATAACTCATAACACCATGAATTTTTGTCAAGGAAACCTTGGCCAAGGGAAAACCCCAATGGGGATGGTACCCACAAATATGTACTAAAATTATTGTGTCCCTGTTAGGAGACTTGACCCTGTTAGGAGACCTAGCCCTGTTAGGAACTGAATATTACATTAGCACATTTCCTTGTTAGAGGAATACAAAACCCTGTTAAAGGTATACTGAGCACACTACTCATATAATCAGAAATATGATTTTGTTACAATGCTTTATCAATAATGAACAATACAAGCATCTTTTATGCTTGGGTAGTTCCAGTTGTAGCTTGCATCACCATCTATCTGATTCTAACATCACAATTCATCCATGAATCACATCTACATAATATCATTTGCCACACATCATCATACATATACTTCACTTCTCAAAAGCTCTCCATATATATATATATATATATATATATATATATATATATATATCTTATTACATCCGACTTCCAATTACATCAAAAAATAGAATTAATACTTATACAAAAAGTAATTACCAAGTCAGGGACCATACACTATCAAAACATAGGTAATCCACAATCCAAATCCAACATAGCATGTTTGGAATTCACATTATACTTCCTCAATCATCACGACTATTCATCTTCCCTGTATCATTGTTACTTTGTCTTCACATGTCTTCAACTATCTGTATCTTACTGTAATGGTAAAAATATGGATGGTCTCCTAAATAGAGTTTGTACAATAGATATTTGTATATAAAAGAGTCCCTATGCACATATTTTCCATATACATTTAATTTTAATTGATAAGGGGTGCAAATTTGGAAATGTTTGTAAAGGAAAATGGAATAAAATACATACCTCCAAAAAAGAACCTGCTAAAAACCCTATCAGACGATCTCCCAAACTATTGATTTTCGTGTTCCTAAATTGAAACTGTGAGATCTACAAAACCCAGAAATCTTTTTATTTTTTGAGAAAGGTCGATTTTGACCTATTTGAGAATGTCAACCATGACCTAGACTTTCTGATTCTGACCTAGGGAAGAATCGACCTAAAAAGTCTCAGACTGAAATTTTGTTTTTGAATCTCAGAAGTTTGTTAAAAAGAGTATCTAGATCTGCGCTCTATTCCACTATTTTGAACCTGTACTTGCAAGAAAAATGGTTTGTTTGTTGGGGGAGGGGTTTTCCTTGGTCAAACCCCAGTTTTGGAATTAACCTTATAAGCAAATTGAAATTGCATAAGTAAATAAAGTAAATAAACAAATTCACCTTGCTTGTATAGAAGCCCTTGTGGTGGATTTGAATCCTTGGATCCACAAGTATGTATGCACCAAATGGATGTAAAATGTAGAATGTAGTATGCCTCAAATCAATTACATGTAGATCTTCAACACCAATCTTGAATGGATCTTGGAATAGGAAGAAGCTTGGAGGAATGTGGATGGAGAAATCTTCAACAAGAGAGCTCCATAGAGCTTTGAATCCTTCAATGGCTACCAATGGATCTCCTTGATGAATTGGATGCTTGAATGCTTGAATGCTTGAGAATAGATGCTTTCTTCAAATCTTGCTCCTTGGCTTTCACTTAGTTGATAGTTATCAAGTCTTAAGCGCTTGTTATTATGCTTGATGATGGTTATTCATGGTTAGAGAAAATGAGAGGAGAAAGCTTCCTTATATATGAAACTAGGGCACAATCTTCTAGAGAGGTCTACATAGGATAATTAAATTCCCATTAGACCTATAACCTTAGAAGTGGACCAGCTATATTAAATATAATTTAAGAGTCATCATTTCGAAACCCAAAATAACCGACCCAAAAGAGGGAATTAAACATTTCCGAAGCCCGAGATCTAGAAATCCTGGAAATCTGGAATCTAGACAAAAATTTAGAAAAAGGAAAATTGTGACCTAGGTCAAGGTTGAGGTCAACCTTGACCTAGGTCAAAGGTGAGGTTGACCTTGACCCAGAAAGGTCAATTTTGACCCTGAGGTCAAAAATCTTAGTTTCTAGTTTAGGGTGTCAGAAACTGGCTGGAAAAGTGGGAAATGGGGCAAAATAGGGGAAAAAGCCAGATCCAAGTCAGAGACCCATTCAAGGTGCTTGACATGACCCAAACCACTTACTCAGAAGGCTAAACCAGTCTACAATGGGAGTGCTTCCATTTTTCGACTATACACTTACTGTGATCAATACCAAAACTCAAGCAACCTTAACAAAAGGTCATACATATCCCAAAATAGCTTCCTCTAAGCTCGCATGTCTCCATTAATCGTATATTATCTTCGTTGACCAAAATTGTATTGCTATACTCTATAATTATGCTTTATGTACTTAGTCATTTTGCAATCCTTAACTCCAAAACTGTGTTTCACTCCATGCGACCATCCATACCAGATGTGTTGCCATAAATTAAAACCCTCAAGTGTTCCATAACACTCCTAAATGAACCACTTGCCAACACTTTATCTTCTGCAATCTTATCCAAGGATTCAAATTGTACATCAAAATTATTCAAAATATCTTCAAGTTGGTTAGGTAAAAAATTACCTTGATTTACTTGTACATTAGGCATTACTTTACTAAGCACTTCAACTGCCCTAGATAGTAGTCTTTTGCCCTTTTCCCTTTTGCTCATATATTTGGCATGAGCTTTGACTAGCACCAAAACTGCAACTTTCATCAATTCCTTTTCTTCCATAGTATCCAAATCTATCAGACCATGTAAATCAAATAATTCTAGGGATTCAAATGAATATCTTGCCATCAATGCTTTTGACTTACCAAAAGATAGATCAGTTCTAGTCTGAATTTTCTCTATCTCTTTCGGTTTCTCCATTCTATTTTCTCCAACGGAGACTTCAACTTGCCTCTCATGCTCTTTTATCCTTTCCTCTATCCTTACTTCTTCAACAAACATGTCATCTTCTCTAGCGACCTCAGTATTCATAACAAAAATATCAATATGTTCATCTGCCTCCTTTACTAGCTCAACTTCAATCTCAATAGGTTATTCAACTGAGTAACCTTTACCCAAAACAATATCGTTCAATTCATCCTCAGTGATTATGTTAGAGGGATTGGTAAATGTATTCTTAACTTTTTGTCCTCCTATTTCCTAACTCCAATAGCATCTATGTCATCAAGAGTAAATGGTAAACCATCAATATAAACATATGGTTCCTTAACTGCAGAGGTGGATGCTTCATCAAATCCATATTTATCTTCACTTCTCTTTGTCATCAACTCTTTCTTCTTAGGTACTTTGTCCCTCATATACATCAATATTTTACTCATCAGATCATTTGTTTCAACAATAGTCTCTTCATTTTTACCATTCATTAACATGTTTATTCTTCTCTTTGTCAATAGTCTTTTCTTTTCTTCCTCAAGTATTATTTTCATTTCATCATTCTGAATTACAGGGAACATTTTGGATATGGTTGTCTCTCTAATCAACTTGTCTTCATCTAATTCAACTAGTCTTCTAACTTCAAGTTTAGTGAATAGATGATCTGGTATCTGATCTTTTATCTCTACTAAGGTTCTGCTAAACTTATTCAAATGTACAACTACTCCACCCTCCACCCTCTATCCTTTTTCTATGTTCCTTATTAATTATATTGTAATATTTCTTTACTTGCACCAAGATACCAAGCTTAATCACATAATTCAAAATTTTATCTACAGGGCCTTCATTCTTACCAACACCCAAAGGCTAGTTACTAACCACCTTAGCTAATGTGGCTCCTTCAATCCTTATCTTCTTCTTAGACTAATCATATTTTGTAGAAGAATCATCATTATCTATTTTTCCTCTTTTCTTCTCAAGACCTGTACTCTTTTTCTTTCTTCTCCTCATAGGTTCTTATTGAACTCTTTCAACCTTTGGGTTAGAGGCCTTCGATGAAGAAGTAGACTTATTCACAGGAGGTGTAGATGATGCTTTTTGTATTTCTCCTAGTGGCCCTTGGAAAGGAAATAGGTGGAGGAGGGGATGCTACCTCAACATCAATTGGTTCAATTAGACTAAACTGATCTTCTCTTTCTCCTCTTCTTTCCTCCTCAACTCTGTCATTTGTTCCTTACTAATTTCTTCCTTTTCTACAATGTTATCAACAATTTTCATTACTTTTCTAACTCTTACTTTCTCTATCAATTCATTCTGAACCTTTAGATACTTCTCAAAATAAGTTCCAAACCTTTCAGCCTTTGAATCTAATGGGCTCTTCAATATTTCATTAACATATTGTTCAATAAGTTTAGGAATTGCCTCATAACCCATTGGTTGTATCCACATTGTTATTGGTTGCACTTCTTCCATACAACATTTATCTATTTATACCATAAAGCATACATTTCAACAAGATTATTTGGTATCCTCTTTCTTTTATGCATTTTGTTTTAAAACATCTTGAAGTGACCAGAAATCAATTCATTTATTTCATCCTTCTTCTACATCCGATATAAATTAGAAATTTGAAGTGTTGCAGGGATGTTCTCCTTCCAAGTAATGTTCAAAATTCTAGGAAAGTGGTTCATCAGATAAAATAACATGTGAACTATCAAAGAACCATACTTGAATGTCTATGACTTATCCTTCTTGATCTTCTCCAAATTCTCCAGTAGTTGTTTCCTCAAAATCTCACAAATATCAAACTTCATGTCCTCCTTCAGCTTTCGGCAAGCAATGTGAATTATTGTAGCTGAAATAAAATTCAATATGCTGCTATGATATACTTTGTAGCCAAGTATCATCGAGGCAAATTTCACATCCGGTTGAATAATGTCATTTACAGTCATTGCCCTTTAATCCCATTTAGATTGAGTTAAATTTTCCACAATATCTTTCTTCAAATATTTCATATTAGGTGCTTCACTGACATTAATGAATCTTGTTACCTCATGAATAAGTTCCTTTGTAATCTTGATAGGATTCTCACCAAGCCAAAAGAATTGGTCAGGAACTTTGCTGAGCACTATCTTGATCTATTTTGGTTCATCAAATATTATGAAGTCTTTGAATTTTTCTAGGTTAATCTGATTTACTTTCTAAAATTCATCTTTCAATATACCATCAACACATAGTGATTCATACTTCTCATAAATGTTGCAATGTCCCAGTTCTTCCAATTTATAGTGAATGCATGTACGTATATCTTCTACATGTAAAAATATGTGTGACACATGGGAAAATGCGCCTTAAGGATCATCTTCCATAGATTTATATGGCTGAAATTTGAATTCATATTGACTTAACCGATGAATTTGACAAGATTTCACTGAGATAAATACCTTTTTAATTCACACTAGGTTTTGCACTCGAATTCAGTCAGTAGCTCAAATAGCCATTGAATCTCCTTCTGCACAGGTTCTCACTTGATCTCTAGAAAGAAAAGTGTTAAATGAAGTCTTGAAACACCTTTTTATCCTTCAATTTTGATCAGATTTTTTCATTAAATGTATTCCATACCCTAACCTTCCATAAAGCTAATAAAACTAGTGATCGGTAAATCTGTTTGTAATCATTGATATGATTATGAAAACTTTTTCAATCTCAATCATAGCTTTTCTGAACATTTCTTCATGTAAATATTTCATCTCAGTTAATATTTCTTTAATTCGTGAGGTGGCATAGGATTTTCTAATGAAAATTTCCCCTTAGGTCTTCTAACCTAATCCGCTAATGATGAAGGATCCACACCACAAGTTGGTGTGATCTGACCTGATGAATCAATATGTTCTTTCCTTACTCATGTCTTCTCCATTTTCTTTCGAGTTTCATCAATTAGAATAGGCTTCTTTCCTTTGTCATCAGACTCATTATTATCTTTTCCTGTATTGTTAGATCTGCAATATCGAGCAATATGTCCTCTTTCTTGTAGTTAAAGAATATTTTGCTTCTTCTTTCATTACCGTTAATTATTACATTTTTTCTTCCAATCGATCCATTCATTCTATAATTTCTAACTATATGACCATAATTATTGCATTTGTAACATACAACACTTGATTTTACATACCTTTGATTTACTCAATTATTCTTCAATATGCAATTCCTTGCAATATGTCCAAAGTTGTTACATTTGTAGCATGTAGGGTTTCCTCCACTTGTATTAGGTCTAGATTTGGATCTCCATCCTTTAGATATGTGTCCATATTTCCAAAATGTGAAACAATATCTAGAAAAAGGTGTTGAATTGCTTCAGAATTCCTTTTCCCTATGTCCAAGCCTATTGCATGTATAACATTTTCCATTGAATCCCTATCCATTTGTTTACTTCAAGGGTGTATCCTTAGGTTTCTCAATATGATCTACCTTTTCTTCAACAATTTTAGAACATTCTCCTTATTCATACCCTAAGCCATGCTTATCTCCATGTGGTCTTTAACTTGCAATCTATTCATCAAGATTCTCAGAGCTAAATCTGATTTTTTCTTTAATTTCTCTAGCATAATCTAGATCTCTTCTCAATATCTCATTAACTCTTTCTAGTTCTTTCTCATTATGTTTAGATTCTTTGAGAAAAACTTGCAACTGTCTAGCTTCACAATTCATCTTGTAGCATACTTTAGTTTTTTCCTTCAATTATTTATCAAGTGTCTTCTTCACTTCCATTTCTTTAGTCATTTTGATTTTCATGGCTTCCATATCATTCTTTAGATTATCTCTTTCCTTTACAATAAAATCATACTCTTTAGGTTTTTCTTCTTGAGTAGATGCAAAGTCACTGCCTTTAAGAGATAACTGGTCCATAAGGTCCTTCCTTTTGCCTCTAGACTTCTTCAATTGTTCCTTCAAATTGACAATGAATTTATCAGCCTCTTTCAACTTTCCTTCTAGATCATGAATGCGAGTATTGGATTTATCTAGATCTTCAAGTGCACTCAAGAGATGCTTCTGAGTACTACTAGATACTTCCATCACAATCTTCCTCAAGTTGTTAAACTTTCTCAAAGGAACTAAGATATGATACCAATTATTAGGATTAGGAAGCACTGAGAGGGGGGGAATGAATCAGTGCAGCAATATCTTTAAACTTAATAAACCAAATCCACACCTTAATTCCACAAATAACCAAAAGTAAATAGAACAAGATAAATAGTATCAACATCAAAACACCATGATTTTTTATCAAGGAAAACCGGTTAAGGGAAAAACCTCAGTGGGGATGATACCCAAAAATATCTCACTACTGTAGTAATAAGTACCATATTTAAGGTATAAGTACATAAGAGAGGAATGCACATGCATTTAGACTTATAGCTTAGAGCATACTGCTCAATTACAAAATATTGATCTATCCCTCAATCTGGTTCACTAATCAAATATAGATTGCAATATAGAAAGGACTTACAGTCCCAAAACTAAACTCACTAGTAGCATGAATAATGTCAATACAGTTCAAATGAGGCTCCAAAGATATCATAAACTTAGAATCTTTAGATCAATATCACTTGCATATCA
Source organism: Thuja plicata (assembly GCA_018584345.1). NCBI lineage: Eukaryota > Viridiplantae > Streptophyta > Pinopsida > Cupressales > Cupressaceae > Thuja > Thuja plicata. The sequence goes on along the minus strand of MU228384.1, from coordinate 4,714,746 downwards.
TAACATCAATATCCATCTATCTTCGCATAAAAAACTTGATCTTATATACTCAATCATAGACCCATAACATTAACTTGGTCAACTCTAATATGAGAATATAAAATGTGTACTTCCTTGAAGAAAAACATAGACAAAAACTCAATGCTAACATGTACTAACCAAAAGCTATCATGCAGGAAGTCAACCCAGTCAACCCAAACTAGATCTTCCATCCAACTGATCAGATCATCGATCGAATAGGATCGATGATTGATGATCAATCCATATGCATAAGATAATTCTTTGTCAACATGATACTTAGTGAATAATATCTTCATCAATAAATATCATAAAAAATTTCAATCATAGGATTAGATATACCATGATGTCTTCTCTTAATCTCCAGCTCTACAACATTTGATACTTTGACCTCTATCTATATTGTCTCAGTCTCTGAACCTATATCCTTAACTTTTCTCCATACTTAGTTGTTTTCATCACCAAAAATTTTGGTACGTAAATTATATTACAAGTGACCAAGAGTAAAGTACATATTTACCATCAATGAAAACATACCATGCATTACTAGTTGAATCTTTCCAACAATTACTTCTAGATAATTTTAATTTTCTTAGGGTTACCTTCCTCTCTTGGGCTATGCATAGGTTGGTAAAAGGGAATCAAAGAATCATGGGGAGTCTTAGGGGAGGAAATGGTGTCAGAAGAAATATTATGAGCCCTAGCATGACGACTATAGTGGCAGTAATGAGCACATTAGTTGTGTTTGGTTTTGATTGATATTTAGGAAGGTATAAGATCAATCAACATGGGTTCCTTGTCGTCCTTAGTAGGAGGAAAGGAATGAGCCTTACTAGGTTGATAGATAAATGATGTTGATAAATTTTAGGATATGGGAGGTGGAACAAAAACATAAATATGAGGAATTGAAGGTGTGGGGAGGAGTCTTGGTCCAAGACAAGGAGATGGGACATCCTTAGGGTTGATTAGTTTAGAAATAATTTCATGTTTTTATTTTTGTTAAGATAATAATAAATGATCTTGGTGAGGTTGCAAAGGTTAAGGCATGTTAAGCCAAAAGAATTCAAGGTCAAATTTTCCATGACTCACTAAAGGCTTATAAAGACTATGATTGATTGTAATAATTTATCCATCATGGGGAAACTTAAGGCACTTATGGATAGAATCAATATATCTCATGGAGGTAAGACGAGTCTCACTTGGAATTGATTGGAAGTTGGGATGACAAGAAAGGTGACATTTAAGCACTTCTTACCAACTTCAATGGGAAGGGTGATGGAATAATGGGTAGGATAAGTAAAAACATTGAAAGTCTTAATAATTACATCAAATTTTTCATAGGAGTCTTGATGGAATTGTCTTGTGAAAAGATTTTTCTTAGTTATAACATTCACCATTCAAGTAGGATCAATGAGAACTCCTCAAGATAACTTATCACTAATTTTTGCAGAAATGTAAAGAGGACTATCAAGTGGTTTAATAGTTTGTTTAGGATCAAATGTAATGCAAGGCTTAGGTTTAGACTTGGGTTTTGGTTTAGTTTTGTATTGTTCAAGGAGATTAACAACATTATTGATTTCACTACATGTAGCATCAACCTTTATAGGGATATGGTTACTAGGAGCAACAATATTGGTGGAAGAAGAAGGAAATGAATTGATTTTCTCAATAGTATTGGTAAAATGGGAAGTGAAATGATTGGTATAGATTTGAATATTTTAGGTAGGGGGTGGAATAAAAAAATTTCCATTATCATTCACATCCTCAATGGTTATGGTATTGGAATCTATAAGGTCTTGAATAATATGCTTTAAATGATATCACTTCGCACTATCATGGGTAGGGTAACGATATTATTGGAAAAAATGCTCTGGGGTCATGGGAAGCTGGATATGGTTTGGAAGGGTCAATAGGTTTGACAAGAGGAATTTTCAAATTATTAGCATTAATCAATTTCAACATCACACTACACAAAGATTAAAAAAGAGATGTAAAATTACGAGATGGCTTGAAAATAGGTGACAAAGGAGCCACACTTGATGTTGCAACTTCAACTTACGCATCAACATTGTTGGAATAATTATTGATCTTGGTAAACTTTTTTTAGGATTTTGGAACTTTTGGGATGATCACTAAGAGACATCACTCTAATCAAGTAGATCCATTGGATTGGATGACTTAAAATGGATCACTTGAAGCTAATAATTATGAAGTATTGCACACAATTAGGTAAAAGAGGTAAACTTAGAAAATAATAACTTATCTATAATGTCTTTTTGCAAAGTAGAAATGAAAATTCTTTGAACATCCATATTAGGCACATGATAAGAAATTTCAACATGCAAATGTTTGAATCTACAAATAAAATCAATTACTTTTTTCCTTAACACCATGCTTACAATGAACCAAATCAGTTAAAGAAATTTCAGGACCGACATTATTTTGATATTTTTGAATGAAAGCATTATCAAGTTTTTGAAATGAATCAATAGAATAAGGAGGCAATGGACAAGACCATTGCAAGGCTTTATCTCTAAATATCCTAGTAAACACTACGATCATTAGAGAAGTCATGATACAAGGTTTGAACCAAGGGATCACCTTTTCCATTGTATGTCTCAAGGTAGGTATTTCCACATATTGAGGGATAGTGGCTTGACTAATATCATGGGATAACGTGCTAGAAATGTCAAAAGTAGGGATATTATACTTGGAATGGGTTATGGAAGAAAGGTGTTGTTGTAAGGATGAAATACTTGGGAAAGGTTATTAATGGTTGCTTCAGTGGATATTTAGTATTAGATATGTAGGATAATAAAGGATGTGGAATGTTATAAGAAATGGATGGAGTATTAGAATATGATAATGGGACATTTTGGTAAGTAGGTATAGATGATGGTTGAGAAATACATGGAACATCCATAGGAGGAGGTATCTCAGGATCATAAATTCCTCCAGACTAACACATATGTAGGATTGATGTTTTGAATAGATGCAACCATGATAAATGGAGTATAGATAGGCACATTAGTTAAGGATGTTGGAATAGGAATAAAATTCTCAACACTAGGATTGGAAAGAGCAAGGACTTAGCACAATTTTCATAGACTTGAGATTTTAAGTGATAAGATGAGATATTCCATGCAATAATTCAACACCATGTTCATCATTTTGAAGTATCTTTCTCGATCCTTCAAATAAAGGGATTTCCTCACTATTAGAATTTTTTTTACTTAACCAATGTTAAATCTTTTTGAAACCATGAGAAATTTGTTGCACTTGGGTAAGAGACACTCTTTTTAATGATTCATCCTCGTCACGAGAAGAATGAGAAGAGAGATTCTCCACAATTGTAGGTATGTCATTGGTAAGCATAAAGGTATCATTTACATTCCTATGGGATACATTATAAATGGAGTATAGATAGGCACATTAGGTAATGATTTTGGAATAGGAATGAAATTCTCAACATTGGGATTGGAAAGAGAAAGGGCTTAGCACAACTTTTCATAGACTTGAGATTTTAAGCAATAAGATGAGATATTTCATACAATAATTCAACACCATGTTCATCATTTTGAAGTATCTTCCTCGATCCTTCAAATAAAGGGATTGCCTTACTATTAGAATGTTCTTGACTAAACCAATGTTAAATCTTTTTGAAACCATGAGAAAGATTTTGCACTTCGGTAAGAGACACTCTTGTTAATGATTTATCCTCATCATAAGAATAATGGGAAGAGATATTCTCCACAATTATAGGTATGTCATTTGTAGGTGTAAAGGTATCATTTATATTTCTATGGGATACATTATAGAACTCAGGATATACACCTTTAAAGGAACCCATAAGTTACAAGCTCTAACAGATATGTTATATGTAAGAATCGAGGTTATGATACTCATACACAAAGAAAGACAAGAAGGGAATGTATAAAAATGCAAATTAATAAATTCATCATTTAAATATTGAATGAAGGAAATTAATGCATCGTTGTCAATGAATATTATACAAGAATACATCATGTTTATACAAAACAAGATCTACTTTGAATAAGTTAATACATGTTTGCACATATAGCATAATGCATGTAAATCTAATTATCCAAGCAAGAAAGAATATATGACAAGGTTTTTAAATGCATAAAATGTAACATATAAATCACATCTAGACACCAAATCAAAATGGAAATGTAATAATGTTGAGTTCACCAAAATGTAATAAACTAAAATGGGCGTGATGGGTATTCACTAAGATGGATGGTCAAACTAGGAAGCTTGCACCTAAATGCTTTCATAAATTGGAAGGAAAATTGATCCACTAGACTCAAGGAGGCTCAAACTCTATGAGGATGCAAGGATTCCTTGGCTATGAAGTTGAAAATGACTATGAAATTGAAAATGACTATGTAAAGGAGAAAAGTGAGAATGTAGGGAAAGAATGGAAAATAGGGGTATATAGACAAATTGTAGATTCTAAATGTGATTCTGGTGCCATATTTGAAAATCTAAAACAATGATTTCCCTGTGATCTAAATTTTAGTCCAGAATGAGAGGAACAAGGCGACTTGGAGGGTACAGGGTTGTGTGCATAAATGTTGACACACTTCTATGAATCATTCCATCCAAGGTTGCTTAAGAATGAGGCCTCAAATATCGATCCATAGCTCTCTAGTCATGGAGTGCAAAGGTTTGAAATGGAGGCCCTCAGATTGACCCAGTTAGTGTCTATGCAAGTACATCATGAAACAAGAGATTCAAATGCATGAAAATGAGATCTAGTCTATATGATTGCAATGCATGAAAGGAAATTAATCTAAATGATAACAATGCATGGCTAAATCTATGAAAGGAAATACAAATGCAAGATTAATCTATGAAAATAAACATGAGTCTAATCTACATGAGGAGCCATGAATGGAAGAAGAAGACAAGAAGATAGAGAAGTTGCAATATCCAAGCTCAAGTGTTCAAATACTCCTCCAAAATTGCTCTCCAAACCTCCAGCATAACAATACTTAAAAATTCTATATCCAAATGAGAAGGAGAGGTCTCCTTTTAAAGGAAAGTGAACGATTGAGATTAAGAGGCAAAAATCAAAGGCTATGATTAAGAGGCAAAAACCCACCAC
>MU228384.1:4677902-4696062 GCA_018584345.1 Thuja plicata | reverse complement strand
AATTTTATTTAATTAAAAGGGAGAAATTTAATTTAATTAAATAAGATGAATTTTATTCAATTAAAAGGGAGATTAAATCTTTTAATTAAATAAGATAAATTTTATTTAATTAAAAAGAAAATTAAATCTTTTAATTAGATAAAAATGATCAAACCTTAGGAAATATTAAAATAATTGAATAATTGAATTAATTACAATTTGATCAAGGAAATTGATTTGAATTGAAAATATTGCAAAGCATTGATTCAGGAAATTGATAAAATGATAAAATGGGGCCCAAAGTCTAGGCGACCATTTTAGGGTGCATACAAGGGTGACCTCACTTGAGGCCATGGGAGGTGCCTTAGACCCAACAAATTTTGATGAAACTTCTACCACCTATAAATCCTGCCATATCTGCATGTAGCATTTTTTAAAATTGCACCACCTGTCACCTATACATAGAAAACATGAAAACTATTGGGGCAAAAAGGCATTTCCCTTGGTCAAACCCTTGTTTAGGAATTAACCTTGAAATTGAAATAAGAAAGCACAAAAAGGAAAACATGCTGCTAGTAGAAGAGGCTTAATAAGATGTTTATACCTTCACAAGTGTCGAATCACTCATGAAGATTCTTGGAAGTGTTGTAAATTTTGTCTTGACCTTGGATCTAGGATAGGAAGAACACAAATGCCTTCACTAATGCTTGGATATAGACATTAATCCTTATTTTCCTGGCTTGATGCTTGAATGAATATCAATGTGAATATATTGCCTTCATAGCTTGAATGCTTGATTGAGTGTCTTTATTGAATTCATTACTTTCCTTTAGGTGATTGCGTACCCAAAATGAGGAAGGTATCTTTTATTTTATACCTCACCTAGCCATTTTGGGGCTCAAAACTTGAAGGATATTGATGGGGTTTTGAACATCCTGCTAAAATCAAATGACCATTCTCCAATAAACATTTGGGTCATGTTTATAGGGTACAGGGTGCCTCCCAAGGCATAGGGTATCCTATCTCACCCTATGTATTACAGGGCACCCTCTACTAGCCAATTAGGGCTTAAATTTAAATTGGGAGTCAATTAGGATATGGGGAAATCCAAAACATATATAGAACTAAGGTTTGAAAGCATAATAAATATTGTATAGTCCTAAAAAGTTAGCACCATTAATTTGGAAGATCTAGGACCTATTGGGCCCCATTTTAGTGGTATCCTTTATTATGGATGCATTTATGCTTGATTTTCTAGCTTTTCTCTCTGTTTCTTCCTGATCCTCTTAATGCTTCTTGAACCCCACAAAATCTATCTCAAAATTTACCCTTCTAGGTATAGGTTGAACTTGGTTAGACCTATACCAGGTATAGGTCAAACTACTTTAGACCTATACCTCGGGGGTTTAAATTTGGTGGGTTTCGGGCCTGATACAAAGTATTTTCTTTTTCCCGCTTAGTGAGGTCGGCCTTTGTGAATTTAGACTTCAAAATCACTATAAAAGGAGGCATCTTCCCTTAACTTTTCTACATATATCCATCTCTTATACACATTACACATCTATGCTATATACATGCAATAGATCATGCATTAGAATACCTACATATACTTGGGTGGTGCTAATCAGATTTATTCCTCAAAAGGGATTTTATTTTAGGATCCATTTTCAATGTACATGTGTGACTTGGTCGTCTACCCTTGATCACCATTTCACTATATACATTTTGGTGAACCCGACTTTACATTTCCTCTTTTGATCTTGGTGTTGGATTTCCTTGCATGATTTATTCTTTGTGATTGGGTAGTTAGATATTATTTGTGTTATCTCCTTTACATCTTCACTTTGTATTCATCTAGTGATCTCTTCTTTGAATTACATAGCTAGCTTTACTTTGTATTCATTGTGATCATATCTATTTACATTACATCTTTGCTACATTATTTCAATTGCATTGCATATTCCTTTCCTTTCATTCCTATGTGTGTGAGCTTTATAAATTTGATTCCAACCTATAGTATTCTGGTTAGAATAGGTCATAAACTCATGGGTTCCTTTGATCCTGAACCTCCCTTCTTTCCGATGAATATTGATGAAACCAACATGCATCCTAATAATAACAATCCTATCCTAGAGAATAACTCTTCTCATTATTCTCATGATGAAGATGAAGCATTAAGAGTTCCTCCCACTCAAATGCAAAAGCTTACTCATGAATTTGAAAAAATGGAACATTGGTTATCTCAAGATAATCATAATCCTGAAGCCCTTCCGTTGTATAAGTCTTAAAGAAAATCATTCATAGTGATGAACATGGTCTTAATCTCTTGTGTGTAATTTCCAATATTATTAATTCCAATGTCTAAACTCTTACAAAATGTGCTCAAGAATTAGGATATGTTCTATTACAAGTGTTGAAACTTCTTTGCCCATTTCCACTTCCATTCCAAGAATTTCCACTTATCCTCCACCGCTTATCACTGTTGGAGTTGATGAAAACTATCAACCCACAGCTCCCAAGAATCACCTACATGCAAACCTGTCACAGAAAGAGAGAAGCAAAAAAGCTATGTAGGCCAAAAATCACAGATCAATGGAAGAGGAAACATATTGTGCAAACAATGGAGAAAAATTCTCAATGCAAAAGCATCCTCAATTAATTAATAATTTAAAAAGAGGGAGTACTTATAAAAGGATATTGAAACCCTAAAAGGGAAACCCTAAAGGGGAAATATCTAGGTTGCATAATAATAATTAATAAAAGAATTAATTATTATATGCCTAAAGTTTAGCTTAAGTAAAAGAGAGATAATAAGTGACTTAATAATTAAATCAAAATTATTTGATTAATAAGTGGAATCACTTTATTACTCTAACTTCCCCCTTTAAGATAAACTAAGGGAGAAGCTAAAAACTAGAAACAACTACTGAAAGTAGGAAATGGGTCCCGGCAACAAGGCCTGATCAAGTAGCCAAGTACAAAAAAAAAATCTGTAAAGAAGATAAAAGGAGAAAACCCACTGGAAAAAATCCCTCTCCGAAAAGAGATAAAGCCTAGTGAAGGACTAAATAAGCCTCCAAACTAGAGAATGTCCCAGAAAATAGGAATAAAGAAAGAACATGTAGAACACCTTTGAAGCATGAAGCTGCAAACACTATCAAAAAATAACTGTTCGAACCTCCACTGTAATAGAACATGATCAGGTAGAGAAGACTATAAACAAAGCCTGAAGAGCTGATCAATCAAAGATGGAAGGATGCCTCTAAAATAGGAATGAAAGAGTGTCCATATAGTAAATGACCCATCTCACAGAAATGTATAGGTGTTGGCCATCCACTGCATCCGCCTAATACGTAGGAACAAATACTGAAGACATATAATAACTCTATTGAACCAACAGGTATTACCCCCCATAATGTTGAGTAGGGAGAGGCATGACATGTATATTGAGTTAGACGGCCAAGAAACACTGCATGATGAAGAACGTACAAACACATATAAAGGATGGTATCGTGGAAGGATCACTCTCTTGAAACACATAATAAGGCTAATTTCATGGAAGGAACACTAACTTGACAAACTATCACCATGTTGGATTTGATAAAAACTATCAACCCACAGCTCCCAAGAATCACCTGCATGGAAACCCGTCACAAAAAGAGAGAAGCAAAAAAGCTATGGAGGCCAAAAATCACAGACTGGTGAAAGAGGAAACATATTGTGCAAACAATGGAGATAAACTCTCAATGAAAAAGAATAATTTACAAAGAGGGAATCCTTATAAAAGGATACCAAAACCCTAAAAGGGAAACCCTAAAGGGGAAGTATCTAGGTTGCATAATAATAATTAATAAAAGAATTAATTATTATATGCCTAAAGTTTAGCTTAAGTAAAAGAGAGATAATAAGTGACTTAATAATTAAATCAAAATGATTTGATTAATAAGTGGAATCACTTTATTACTCTAACAATCACAACTTAAATCCAAACTTCTAATCCTACACATGTGAGTCTCCCTAATCATATTCTTCCTTCTCTTCCTATGAGTGTTCCATGTGTTTCATTGTCTTCGTATATGCCTTCTTATCAAAGTGATACTTTTTCATATCCTAATACTATTTCCAACAATGCTCCTACCATGCTTCATGCTTCTTCCAATATTCCCTCCATTTCCCACAATATTCCTAACAATTCCAATTTTTATCCTCCTATCATTTCTTCCATTTATTCTACCATTAATATCTTAGCTCAAATCATGTGTTCTTTGCAACACCAATTGGCTTCTTTGACTCAATCCAAATTCAAAATTTCCACATGTGATATTGCCAATCCGTTGTCCATAAATATTATCCGAGCTATTATTCCACAAAGTATTGAGATTCCTCATCTTGAGACTTATAATGGTAAGGGTGATCATGTGACTCATGTTAAAGCTTTTAAGACCTCGTGTAGTGATTTTTCTCACGACTATAGGTTTATGACAAAGTTTTTTACTAGAGATTTTTGAGACAAATCTTTGAAATGGTATCGTTCTTTGCCTCCTTATTTCATTGATTCCTTCCATAATATTGCTAATTCTTTTATTCAACAATTTCAAAATGACAATGCTACTCAAATTTATTTGAGTGATTCGATGCATTGTAAACAAGGTGTTAAATAGAAAGTTAGTGACTTTATTGATAGATTTAAGCATTTGCATGCTCAAATTAATTATCCCATGCCTGATGTTGATATACAACACATTTTTATTACTAATTTACAAAAGGACATTAGAGATAAGATACTTCTTACTAAGTTCTCTTCCTTTTCACAATTGTGTGCAGTGCTTCATCATTATCAACTTCAAGTGAGTCAATTTGAGAGCAACACTCTAATGACTTCTATTTTCATTGATAAGAGTGATGTCAAATCCAATTTCAACAAATTTCAAAAGACTAACAACTACATCAAAATCAAAAAATCATCCAACATAGTTGATGAACAAGTGGCAGTAGCATCCAAAGGCATGGCTCCTTTGTCCTCTATTTTTAGACCTTATCATATTTTTACTCCACTTTTTTAATCTTTGCATAATGTGATGTTGAAGTTAATGAATGGAAACATGATTAAACATCCTCCTATAAAATGAATTGACCCATACAAACCACCCTCTAGATTATTTGATCCCAAAGCTTTCTGTCAATTGCATCGTCAACCTGGTCATGATACCGAAAATTTTTATTCCTTGAAAAATGTGGTTCAAGACCTTATTGATTCTACTGCTATATATGTAGATGCTTATATTAACCATGAAAACAAATCAATTGCACCTCCTAATTAGAATTTGAAAATATACACTAATCCTTTGCCATCTCATTCAACCAATACTATTGAGCAACCTTCTTCTCCCATGCACATTGATTATCATGAGAAAGTTGACAAAGCCACTCATATTTTCAACCAAATTGAAAATGCTAAACCTCAACCTAAATCTAAATCTCCCCCTCAATCTTGCATTACTTTTGATCCTGCTAAAACAATTAAGGCACCTGATGGTCCTCTATACATTATTATTAGGGTTGATGGTATTCCTTCCCGTGGTATCCTTATCAATCCTACTTGCATGGTGAATGTGATAACTAAAGATCATCGTTTTAGTAAATAATTGCATAAATATTTCTATGATAAATCTTATGTCTTGATTCAAACTTGCAATTTTTTTCTTTATCCTTCCCATGATTCCATTTCTTTTCTTGTTGAATTTGGTGGTAAAATGTTGACACTACCTTCACTGGTCTTCCTAGTTTTAATCAATTTCAAGTCAAACATGGTCTTCCTTGGATTACCTCCATGAGTTTCGTGGCTTCTCCTATTCATAAATGTGTTAAATTTATTCATAATGGAGAGATAGTTATTGTTAACCATAGTCTTCATCAGCCTTCTATGCCTCGAGACTTTGTTGACCTTGATTTATTTTGGCCTTACATTCCTCAACCAACTAGAGTTTTTCCTGATTATCTTTTTCGCTCATACCAAGCCTTTAAGATTCAAAAGATTTGTGAACTTATCAAACCTAAGGATGATCCTAGTCATGTACTTATTCCTTCATCATCTATTCCTCCTTATCCTCATCCTCTTCCTGTCATCTCTCAACCTAGTGTGATTCCTTCTGTTCTTCCTCCTAAAGAAGAAAAGGACTTGATGTTGATTGATCTTATCCAAACCCAAATATCTAGCAAAACCAGACGTAACTCTCATTCTCATGATCTTCATTGCAAATGCCATGCTAGATCTCATGCACATGTTTCCCAAAACATTTCTTCACCTCATACCCCTCCTCATACTTCACTTTCCTTTGACTAGCCCATGTTTGATCCTATACATGAAGTGAATTTAAACAAAGTTAAAATGAACAAACATGACAATGTTATTCATATCTTGGATTCTATTATAAATATTCTTGATGAAGAAGATACTCTTGATGATGATGTTCATGATACTAACAATGATATGCATGCTAGTGATTCTGATGATATGTATGAAACTATTGATCTTGATAATGATTTACAAGCTATGTTTTCACAATGGTTATCTATCACTGCTAATATCGAACATAGTAACCTCTCTTCATAGCAAGGTCCCTTTTTGGCTATTATTCCATCTTTTGTGCTTGATGTTTCTCCTCTTGAGAGTTTCCCACCTTCAATAAACATTATAGATCAAGATGGGGGGGGGGGCAGGAAATACGCTTGACTAGCTCCTCCTGTACAGTAGATTCTTTCCTTTCTTTTCTTTGTTTGCTTGTTTTTCGTGATGTGTTTCCCCTGTGATGTTCTTCTTGTTGTATGCTTTGTTTAAATTTATTTACATGACCCTTATTTCTCTATTGGTATAAGGTGATAAAGGGATCATAATGTTGTAACCATTATTCTATCTGTACCTTACTTCTTCTTTATGTTGTTACATGTTATGTTCTACATGTGTCATTGTTTGTAAATGTGCCTTTGTGTTGTCTGCTTGGGATGATGTAGAATAGTAGAACCTATTCTTTTTGGTCTCCATGATGCCAACCAAAAAGACTCTTCTTTGTAACTCTTACGTGTCTTTCTTCCATTGTGTTGTAGTTCTACTTCCTTCTGGGAATGATGAAAGTTCATTTTGAAAAAAATCAAATATACATGAGTTATCATATGACCTACTGACCCCAGAGTTGGTGGATCCCTTTCTTACTCTCTTTTTTCATGTGCTCATTTCCCTTGATTTGTCCTTTCTTGGGGGCATTTCAAAGTGGAAACATTTCTAGTTGATGCATATATGCTCCATTAAAGTCATTTCTCCCATTAAGGTGTTTGCAATAGCTTTAAAGTGGGGGCATACACTGTGCTCACATTTTGCACACATACATTGTTTTTCGACTATGCTTTACATTTTGGATCCCTTATGGACATACAATCCTTAAGGATTGATCCCTCCTTTTTTCTTTTGCTCCCTTATGGACATACAATCCTTAAGGACAAATCACTCTTTATCAGATCCCTTATTGACATACAATCATTAAGGACATATCCTAGATGGATTGAATATCATGGCATACAACCTGCTATAACTTTCAATGCCATATTTTTGTGGTCCATAGTAAGACACAATCTTACTGGGCATGGTGGTCACACTTTTCTTTCTTTGTGTGGTTCACAATAAGACACACAATCTTATTGGGGATAAGGTAATCTCTCTCTCTCTCTCTCTCTCTCTCTCTCTCTCTCTCTCAGTTTTGGATTTGATGAAGATTTAAGTCACTTGGGGGCTTGATGTTTCCTTGTCTCCTTAACTTTGGTGAGATCATCTTATGCATTTGATCTACTTTACCGTGAGCATGAGCTTGCCTCATACTCCTGCTAAAGTGGGATCTAAATACATATTCCTAAAAATTTATCACCCATTAATTTGGAAGCTCTAGGACCTATTGGGACCCATTTTAGCGATATCCTCGATTATGGATACATTTATGCTTGATTTTCCCACTTTTCTCTTTATTTTTCCCTGAGCCTCTTAATGCTCCTCGAACCCCGAAAAATCTACCTTGAAATTTACCCTTCCAGGTATAGGTCAAACCACTTTCAACCTATACCTCAGGGGTTGAAATTTGGTGGGTTTCAAGCCCAATGCAAAGTATTTTCTTTTTCCCACTAAGTGAGGTCGATCTTTGTAAATTTGGACTCTGAAATCACTATAAAAGGAGGCCTCTTCCCTTCATTTTTCTACATATATTCATATCTTATACGCATTACACATCTATGCTATCTACATGTAAGCAATAAATTCTAAGGCGCAATTCAAAAGCTTTTTGAAGATTTCAAGCAAGCAAGGATTTGGCTTTAAGATTTAAAGGCTATCTTCCATCCACTCTTCATTCCTCTTCCATTCAAGCATACATACATCCATGATCTATGATTTGGAAAGTATAGATCTATTTCATTGATGAAGACATCCTACATTCTATCAACATATATTCAATCAAGAAAGTATACATCTTTGTGGATATAGCAGATCCATATCCATCCATAAGGGTTTAAAAAGAAAGGTGAATGCTTACATTTGTCTTGTTTTACTTATTTCATTTCAAGGTTAATTACTATACAGGGTCTTGACTAGGGCAAGCCCCTTTCCCCCAACAATTTCGCCTTCTCTTGTGTGCAGATGCAGATTCATGGAGTTTGGGACTCAAAATTGCAGATCTGGAAGTGCAGTATCAGTCAAAGTCCCGAGACCTTTAGATTTAGACCTCCATGGTATAGGTCGAACCACCTTTAACCTATACCTAAGTATAGGTCAAACCATGTTCAACCTATTCCTACAACACTCATATTTTCATAACAAAGAGCTCCATCTTGCAAGTTTCCAGATCCTGATCTATTTACAATTTCGGTACAGCCTAGTAGGTTTCTACATATCTGAAATTGCATCCTCTACTAGCCTTCAAGGTGAGTTCTTCATCATCCCTATTCTTTCTTAGCACTTAATTTGGTACACTAGATCTGATATCTTGTTGTTTATCATTCCATGAGTGTTTAGTTTACTTTACTTGTATATATTTCATTTCTATCATATTATTTCTTACATAAACGAAAAGAGGTCCTAAAATCACACATTCCTTCCAAGACTAGATCATGCATTAGCATCCCTACATCTACTTGGGTGGTGCTAGTCAGATTTAGTCCTCAAAAGGGATTTTATTTTAGGATCCCTTTTCAATGTACATCTGTGACTTGGTGGTCTACCCTTGATCACCATTTCACCATATACAAATACAAAAGGCCATCATAATGAAATAGGGTATGTGTATGAAAGAGGTTATAAATGAATGAAATAATTAAAGAGGGCACACCTATGATTAAGGGTCCACATATAAATTAAGTTAATAGAGGATACATGTTTAAATATTTTTTAATTAAATGCAAAGCAAAATGGCCAATGATGCATGGAAGACTTGGACAATAAAATGGGGCCTAGCTAAGGAAAACAATTTACATGCTTACAATTTAGGACATTACAATGTAATATTAAAGAGAAAAGTAAAGATGCATACCTTCCCTCTCACTATAATATCTTTCCATTCTTTGTTCACAATATCTTTGTTCTATTTCAGGTGAATACTTTCATGAAGCCTTATTTACCCTTTTCCTTTTATTTCTAATCTACTTCCTTTGAAAATATGGCCCTTAAAAATTCTACACCCAAAAATTTCAGCTCAACGTACCTGCTACAACCAAAATGTGAATTGATTTTGTTGTTTTATTGTCAAAAAATGAAAAAAATCTATATTTATATGCAAATATGAATTAAGACAAAAAAAAAATAAACATTTGGTTGGCCATGGGTTCGTTTGAATGTCGGTCATTAATATAAGCCATGATCGTATGAACACATCAATTATAAAAATGTTTATGGTATCTTCATTCGAAGACCCATTTGAATGAAGCCTCATACGTTCATTTGAACTCCCTTCGAATGAAGGGGTGTTAGAACAAACATGCTCCCTAAGCATGTCTCTCCCTATCTCAAAATTTATACATATTTTATGCCTTTGAAGCTCTAGTTGAAGGCTCAAGTGGAATAATCTTGACAATCAAAATGCAGGATAATAGTCCTCAAAGTGAGATTTCCAACGACTATAATTTTAATATATATTGAGTTTATTATGAAATTGCTTTTTAGTTTTATTAAACATTGGTTTTCACTGAACATCAACTTCTCTATTCATAACATATGGAAAATAGTAAACTAACTAAAAAAAATTGAAAAATATCTACTCATCGGGTATTGATGTCCTCTTTCCAATAATTTTTATTTTAAATTTTGATACATACAAAAACATTTATGGGTTCAAACATACACTTATCTCTAAATTATAATTACTACAACTTCAAAACTTAATAATTTTTTTTGACATAACATAATGAGACCAATTTCATGTTGGAAATAATAGGTACTGAGAGGGTGGGTTGAATCAGTACTAATAAAACTTTTAGACTTTTACTTATACCTTTGACTAGCAACAAAAGAAACTTCCAAACTAAGAAGCATATAACTATAACTATAAAGTAAAAGTGCAATGAATCAATTAAAAACACGTGCACACACATAAAAATCTGATTTTTACTGTAGAAACCCTTGGTTAGAGGGAAAAACCACGATGGGGATGAAACCCACAATCTTCTCACCGTAGTAGAAAAGAGTGCTTTGTTAGGAGCTTGCAATATGTCACTTTCTAGGTGACTCACCCTATTAGGAGTGACTGATACCTTTTTAGAAGTATCTACAGTGGACTATTATAGACTACCTTGTTGGAGGATTTAATACCACTATTACAGTGTTCACCCTGTTAAGGGATTTACAATAAAGTCTTGTGAGAGACTACCCGGATAGGGGATTTTAACTTGTTGAAACTATTAGGAATACAACAATAAAAATTGACCTGTGATATGCACTCCTGAATGCTAATCAAATCCTTGATGCTTTGTTATTTTTCTTACCCTAATCTTGTAGCTTCTTTGGAAATAGTTCTATAATCGTTGTCCAAGATCTTACTTTTCAACAACACTTTAACTACTTCCCAACAACATAACTATCTCAACAACTATCATCATATAACCATATATTGTTAGTAATAACTGAGGGGGGGGGGGTGAATCAATGGCCTCAAAATTAATCCTTACATCACCCCTTAAAACTTATAACCACTAATTATGTCTCAAGTTATCTTCTATCCTACAAGATGTATGCCTTGAAATACTGTAATCAAATTTCTACTTGTTGGATTGATTTGTTAAACTCTCTTCTGTATGATTACCGATAAGCAGTAAACTTATTTACCAAAACACGATAAATATGTAGAGTATACCGATAAATCTAGAAATATATATGTGAAATGTAAAACAGTAAAGTAATAAACCATAAACACATAACACAAGGATTTTAACATGGAAACCCTGTTAAGGGAAAAAACCACTGGGACCGGTACCCCAAATTTTCACTCTTCTGAAGTGAGCTCTATTAGGAGCCAACCCTGTTAAAGATTACAAACACACTGTTAGGTGTGACCTTGTTAGAGGATTTAGAAATAGTTTGTCAACTAGTATATGGCATCTAATGCTACCATCCTTGATCAAACACTCACTTGGTCTGTCAATAGGTATCGGGCATATCCAATGCTACTTTTGTGATCAAACTTTTTGATACTCCTTGGGATGTATCTCAATTGTAAAAGACTTTTAAGTCCTACTCAGTTAAGAGGCTTATATGCTTCAATGGTTAAACTGAAACACTAATGATCTGTTCATACATACAACTAAATTGCAGATTTTCAAATCTATTGTAAGTCCATTACCTCTCTGATCAATATAATCACTTTATACCTTTGCTCCATAATGTTCTTCTCTGTGATGCTTGTCTCACTGTTTGTCGGTGTCAGCAGAATCTAGCTCTTTCCTCAGCTTGTTGATCAAGACAGAATGAAGACTTTCTTCTCCTTCCAATTTTCTTTAGCATCTTTCCTCTTCTCTTGTTCACCCTACAATTCATAATGAATTAAGTTTGTCTCTATATAGACATGATTTCCCCTTTTCTTGGCTTTCTTGATTCTTGGCGTGTTCCACAATTCTCGCAAATAGATTTAAAGAAAACTCATGATTTATCTCAAAGAGATCTTCTTGCCAATTGGACAAATCAACTTTAAATCACTTACTTATCTCCGACTTTATCTGGATGATTAAAATAATGATAAGTATCTGTTAATTCTATCTTTAGCTTCTTGAAAACTAAGCATTTTGTCATCTTTTGAACTCTCTATTCTGTCGGTCAACACTTCAGTTAGTCATCGGTGATAACTGACTGTTTCGTCGGTGTGACTTTAGTTGTCATCGAGATCTCTATCCTTGTCTTTTTCGTCGGGCAACACTGAAATTCTTTCCATTAGGCAACATTGTAACTCTGCTCATCGGTAATGTTGTGCATTAGCTCGTCAAGTAACACTGTGACTCTGCTCTTTTACTCTGACCGTCGGTGTATACAGTCACTTAGTGAATTCTTGACTTGTATGCATTACTGATAGCATAGTCTTGATTCATTGGTTCTTTGAAGCCTTTAGCAGTATTTTCATGACCATACAAATTATATCAAGTTGACATCAATGACAATACCATACATTAACAGATTTAATGCCTTGTATGATCATCAACTTAACATCTTCAAACAATCAATCAATTACATGTCATCAATCTCTCCCTTTGGCATTGATGGCAACATACTATATTATCATACTATATTATTGCTAATACAATACAAAATATACAGTTTCATCAAGCTTTCCTAATGTAACTATTATAAATATCTAGTTTTCGGTAAGCTCAATTAGCTTTGATTTGATTCTTGCAGCTTTTATTCTGTCTTCAATCCCTTTACTAGATGGATGTAGAATCTTTCTTTCTATGATGTGATGTGTTCTCCTTCTATGTTAAACTCTCTCCCTCTGATTGTTCTCCTTGTGATGTCTTTTGTCATTAATTCTCTTCCTTTGTGTGTACTCTCCCTTTCTTGTTACATTCTTCTCTCCCTATGGATATTGTGATGAATATGATCTTTCCCTGAGTTGATATTGGATATAATATCTGTATGTATGATAATGAGATATCTCTCTCCCTTTGATAGTAATGCCAAACACCTTTTTCAAACAAATACTTTGATAGTGATGCCAAATGGATTATTTCTATCCATAATATATTCCTTGAATTTCCCATTCCATCGGTAACAACTCTGGTGCTTGGTGTAGATATATACATTTTTGTGTATAGATTTATCTTTGAAGTCCATCTCTCTGCTTGCATCAACATGAATGATATTCTGATAATATGTAGGCTGATGCACTTTTCTAGTCAGCTTACTGACCAGTAGAGAAGGGTCTGACCCCTAGTCTCTTTCTCAAGTATTCAAATGCATCCTTGGGCAATGACTTGGTGAAGATATCGGCCAATTGTTCCTTTGATTGCACATACTCAAGTATCACCTCCTTTGCCTAAACTTGTTCTCTTAAATAATGATACTTGATGGCAATATGCTTTGTTTTAGCATGCATGAATGGATTTTTGGAAATGTTTATTGCACTTGTATTATCACAATAGATAATTACTGGTTCTAAAAATTTCATATGCATACCTTCCAGTAACTGTTTGATCCATGCAATATTTGATTAGTTTGCAGTAGCAGCAACATACTCTGCCTCTGCAGTAGATTGTGAGATGCATCCTTGCTTCTTGTTGATCCATGTGACAAGTCTGTCACCCATAAAGAATGCTCCTCCAGTTGTGCTCTTTTGGTCATCAATATTTCCAACCCAATCAGCGTCGGTAAAGACCTTAGGTTCAAATTTTCCTTCTCTTTTGTACCATAAGCCATATTCCTTTGTATTCTTCAGATATATTAGGATTCTTTTCACAGTAGTCATATGTGATTCCCTGGGATTAGCAGAAAATCTAGCAACTATTCCTACTGCATGTGCAATATCTGGTCTAGTATGTACAACATACATGAGTTTTCCAATCATAGATCTATACAGAGTCTGATTTACCTCTGATGACTTGTCCTCCTTTGTTAGTTTGCATCTAGTTGCCATCGGTGTTCCAATTGGTTTGGACTCTTCCATCTTGAAAATTTTTAGTACTTCTTTGATGTACTTGGATTGTGTAATGAAAATACCTTCATCTTGTTGCATGTTCTGTAGACCAAGAAAGAACTTGATCTCTTCGAACATAGACATCTCAAACTCTCTGCTCATTTCATTTGCAAATGATTTGCATAGCATATCATTGCCTCCAAATATGATATCATCAACAAATATCTCAGCAATCAAAATGTTAGCATTTGTATCTTCTTTTAAATAAAGATTACTATTTTCACTAGTCCTTACAAATCCAATACTTATAAGATAGGAATGAAGTCTTTCATACCAGGCTTGGGGTGCTTGTTTCAATCCATATAGGTCTTTGTGTATTCTACATACCATGTTCCTCTTTTCTAGATCAACAAACCCTTTTGGTTGTTCAATGTATACCTCTTCTTCAAGTATTCCATTTAGGAATGCAGATTTGACATCCATTTGATATACCTTGAATCCTTTATATGCAGCATAAGAAAGCAATATTCTTACTCCTTCTAGCCTAGCAATGGGTGAAAAGGTATCTCCATACTCAATTCCTTCTTCTTGTGCATACCCCTTGCATGCTAGTCTTGCTTTATTTCTTGTGACTTCTCCATTCTTATTCATCTTATTCCTGAATATCCACTTTGTATCGATGACATTCTTGTCATCTGGTCTTGGTACAAGTGTCCATGTCTTGTTTTTCTCTATCTGTTCAATCTCTTCATTCATAGCACTTATCCATTCAACATTATCTAGTGCAACATTGGCAAATTTGGGCTCATAATCACAAATAAGACATCTTATATTTAGAGACTTACTTTTGATTCTCATACCAGCCTTTTTATCTCCTATGATCTGGTTCTATGGATGGTTCCTTCTGACATATCTTGCAAGTACAGGTTCAACTCTTTGTCTATCAGCTTGATCATCATTTTGTTCTCCATCACTTTGTGCATCATTTTGAGCAATATTCTGATCGTCAGTATTTGCAGCCTGATGTTTGAGTGCAATGATCTGTTGCTTGGGAGCTCTACATTATTGGTCAGGTAGAGTGTCAGGTTCCTCATTGTAAGTGAACCTATTGTAGTCCTCTGGTTCTTTAGTGCTTTCCTTTTCATTTTTCTCTGCAAATTCATCTATCTTTACATTTGCACTTTCAACAATTTTTTTAGAGGCTTTGTTTAGACATTTATAAGCCTTGCTCTTGGTGGAATACCCTAGAAAGATTCCTTCATCACTCTTGGAGTCAAGTTTTCTATTTCTATCATCTTTTAAGATATAACATTGACTACCAAAATTTTTGAAATAACTTACATTGGGTGTGTATCCATACCATAGCTCATAAGGTGTCTTTTTGGTGTCTTTCTTCAATTGTACTCTATTCAATGTATAAACAACATCACTGACAACTTCCCTCCAGAAGATTTGGGTGATCCCTTTCTCTATCATCAGTGTCCTTGCACAATCAACTATGGATTTGTTCCTTCTTTCAACAATTCCATTATGTCGTGGTGTTCTTGGTGCAGAGACCTGTCTTTTGATTCCATGCTCATTACAAAAGTTAATGAATTCATCTATAAATAAATTCCCCTCCTCTATCTAACCTTAAGCATTTTAACTCCTTACCAATTTGCTTCTCAATCATTGCCTTATACCATTTAAACATCTTAAATGCTTCTGATTTATCTTTTAGAAATATGACTGTCATCATTCTATAGTAATCATCAACAAAGAGGATAAAATATATATCTCCATAATAACTCTTTGTCCTCATAGGTCCAGATAAATCAGTATGGACTAATTCTAGAATTGCATCAGATGTATGGGTTTTGCTTTTGAAACTAGACTTTGTCATTTTACCTTTTTGACAATTCTTACACATGATGTTGTCGGGCTTGGTCATTGTCAATAAGCCTCTGACATTTCTCTTTTTGCTAATCTTTATCATGTTGTCAAAGTTCACATGACACAATCTTTTGTGCCACAACCATATGTCTTCGTTTGTAGCAACCAAACAAGTGGTGTCAGTATCATTCAGATAGAATAATTTACCTTTTGTTTGATCACCGATACCAATCAGATTTCCTAATTTATTGAAGATCTTTACCTTCTTATTTTCAAATGCTACATTGTGACCTAAATTATTCAGTTGAAAAACACTCAATAGATTATAATTCAATCCATTTACCCAATAGGCATTTTCACATTTTATCTGGTTATTCAACATTATGGTTCCTCTACCTTCGACTGGACAAGGTGTGTCATTACCCATTCTTACTGAACCACCTTTATAGTACTCAAAAGTCTCAAACATTTGCTTATCACCGGTCATATGGTGAGTGCAGCCACTATCTATGATCCATACATCATTTTTACTAACCTCAGATATGAGTGTAGTTTCTACATACCTTTCTTTATCATCATCTGAATCATCTTTTACTGCCAAAAACACCATCTCGATGTCTTCATCAGATTCAGTGTCAGTATCACCATCTTTTCCTTTTGCTAGGTAACTGGCTTTCTTTCCTTCATCCTTGTAGTCTCGGGTATCTCTTCTTTCTGATTGTAGGTAGCTTCTTTAATCACCTCTGTCAGACTTCTTTTCAAATGATCTATCATTACTTCTGTCATCTTTTCTTCTGTTAGTACATCTTGTAGCAAAGTGTCCAATCTCTTTACAATTAAAACAAACAAGTGGTATTTACCTTTGTATTTACCTTTGCCTATTTGCATTCTTCTAGCCATAAGTGCTTCAATTTCATCAAGACCATCTTCTTCACTATCACTATCACTATCACTATCTTTTCTCATAGTGTTTTTATGACTTGATTTACTTATTCTCATAGAAGTTTTGAATGCAGACTCTATGTTTGGTAAGACATTATCAAAGTTGTTCATCTCAAATGAAATCAGTCTTCCGATCAAACTTTCTAGAGTAACATTGCTATTTTCTATTGCTCTCATTTCTTGAATGGTAGATACTCTAATAGCATAATTAGGCAGTAAGGTTCTTAGAATTTTACTTACCACTATATCTTCTTCTAGTACACCTCCAAGTCCTCGGATAACATTGACTACCTCTTTGATTCTTGTGCTGTATTGAGTGATGTTTTCACCTTCTTTCATCTTGAGATCATCAAAATTTCCTCTAAGGCTTTCTGCCTTGGCTCTCAAAACATTGTTGTCACCACCATGTACAAGCATCAACTTGTCCCACATCTGCTTTGCAGTCTTGCAGGTTTTGACATCTTCAAATTTAGCATCAGAGAGTGAGGAAGCAAGCTCTATCATCATGCAATTATGCTCATGCTTCTCTCTCAATTGTTCAACTGTTGGTGCTCCTATGGGCATCACATATTCAACATCTAAGTATTGAGTAACATCATTACCAATACCTGATAAGTGGAGTCTTATTCTGCTCTGCCATGAAGGAAAATTATCTTTGTTCAACTTGGGCACATCTCATCTGTTCATCTTGTGATCTTTAGCTTAGGTCTTGAAACCTTCCTTCTAAGCACACAAGCTCTGATACCAATTGTTAGTAATAACTGAGAGGGGGAGGGGGGGTGAATCAATGGCCTCAAAATTAATCCATAAATCATCCCTTAAAATTTATAACCACTAATTATGTCTCAAGTTATCTTCTGTCCTACAAGATGTATGCCTTGAAATACTTTAATCAATTTTCTACTTGTCGAATTGATTTGTTAAACTCTCTTCTGTATGATTATCGATAAGCAGTAAACTTATTTACCAAAACATAGTAAATATGTAGAGTATACCGATAAATCCATAAATGCATATGTGAAGTGTAAAATAGTAAACTAATAAACCATAAACACATAACACAAGGATTTTAACGTAGAAACCCTGTTAAGGTAAAAAACCACTGGGACCGGTACCCCAAATTTTCACTCTTCTGAAGTGAGCTCTGTTAGGAGCCAACCCTGTTAAAGGTTACAAACACACTATTAGGTGTGACCTTGTTAGAGGATTTAGAAATAGTT
>MU228384.1:4633624-4677789 GCA_018584345.1 Thuja plicata | reverse complement strand
AATGCTACTTTTGTGATCAAAATTTTTGATACTCCTTGGGATGTATCTCAATTGTAAAAGACTTTTAAGTCCTGCTCGGTTAAGAGGCTTATATGCTTCAATGGTTAAACTGAAACACTAATGATCTGTTCATACATACAATGAAATTGTAGATTTTCAGATCTATTATAAGTCCATTACCTCTCTGATCAATATAATCACTTTATACCTTTGCTCCACAATGTTCTGCTTTGTGATGCTTGTCTCACTATTTTTTGGTGTCTGTAGAATCTAGCTCTTTCCTCAGCTTGTTGATCAAGAATGAATGAAGACTTTCTTCTCCTTCAGATTTTCTTTAGCATCTTTCCTCTTCTCTTGTTCACCCCACAATTCGTAATGAATTGAGTTAGTCTCTATATAGACATGATTTCCCCTTTTCTTGGCTTTCTTGATTCTTGGCGTGTTCCACAATTCTTGCCAATAGATTTAAAGCAAACTCATGATTTATCTCAAAGAGATCTTCTTGCCAACTGGAAAAATCAACTTTAAATCACTTACTTATCTCCGACTTTATCTGGACGATTAAAACAATGATAAGTATCCATTAATTCTATCTTTAGCTTCTTGACAACTAAGCATTTTGTCATTT
This sequence comes from Thuja plicata, assembly GCA_018584345.1. Classification (NCBI taxonomy): domain Eukaryota; kingdom Viridiplantae; phylum Streptophyta; class Pinopsida; order Cupressales; family Cupressaceae; genus Thuja; species Thuja plicata. The sequence goes on along the minus strand of MU228384.1, from coordinate 4,677,161 downwards.
TCTGAACTCTCTATTCTATCAGTCAACACTTTAGCTAGTCATCGGTGATAACTGACTATTCCATCGGTGTGACTTCAGTTGTCGTCGGGATCTCTGCCCTTGTCTTTTTCATTGAGAAACACTGAAATTCTTTCTGTCGGGTAACACTATAACTCTACTCGTCGGTAATGCTATGTATTAGCTCATCGGGTAACACTATGACTCTGCTCTTTTACTCTGACCGTCGGTGTGCAGTCTGTCAGTGTATGCAGTTACTTAGTGAATTCTTGACTTGTATGCATTACTGATGACATAGTCTTAATTCAATGGTTCTCTAAAGCCTTTAGCAGTATTTCCATGACCATACAGATTATATCAAGTTGACATCAATGACAATACAATACATTAACTGATTTAATGCCTTGCATGATCATCAACATAACATCTTCAAACATTCAATCAATTACATGTCATCATATATATTGTGTTTACCTTCGACTATAAACCTAATTAGGGTTTCTATTTCCCTCCAAACTATCTTTATCAGTCATAACTAACTCATAGAAACTTGAAATCCTTATCACATCATCCATAACAAACGTTAAGTTGTTATCTTCAATGTGAAATATTCCTTCAATATTAATGGCCAAAATATACCTTGGATTCATACACAAATTTGTACAAAAATTTCGTACCTATGTAACGGTTTGCCAACAATGACAATCATACTCTGTAAAATCATCATCAATGTCATCTATCAACATTGCAATCATTGGATATTAGTGTTAAAAACATAAATTTGAAAGAATTAAATTTTTATCCCTTGTAGAAAAATGTTATGCACGATAGAATGCACATCACTCTTTAAAAATGGTGTTTACTATTAAAAACTAGTTATCGAAGGATATATAAAAATAAAAATATTTAGAATCTACAGACAAATGTCACAAATCATTAGTTGACATCATTTTCGAATTATTTACGGTTTACTACTTATAGGTATTAGAAAGTGAAGATTTATTTCAAAATGTTAATTCTAGTGTCAAGTTTGGCCAAAAAGTGAAACCTGCTATTTTTGGATCACCAATTAGAATACAACCCAATTTTGTGCATTATGTCAATAAGAATGGGCCATATGAATATATCATATATCTCTCAACCTATTTAAGAGAGATGAAACTGGGTTTTGATCTTGTCCCATGGCATGATACTCATGAAAGTTAAGAAGATCAAATCACAAGGTCTTAAATCATAACTGGGCCAAAAGGAGACATTTATTTTAGAAAATAGGATACCACCAAAGATTTAATCCTTTTGGCAATAAAAAGTGCACTTGATATGAACAAATTTGTTTGTGAGAAGAAGGGTTTGACACCTAATGTCTTTCTATGCAGGTTAGTTGTCTAGAAAGCATGAAGAAATACAATATTATAGAAGAACCTTTCAAGATTCATTTTCGAAAAGAGCTTGAATGATCCATTGAGATGGAGATGCATTGATTAGAAAGCAATCCTAATCCGCTAGAATCTCTTGAGAGGCAACATAATTTCCAAGCGACCAGATGATAACCTTTGTGGTCATTAGAGGAAGCCCAAAGAAAATCTCGAAGGTGATTCTTGAGCTTAAAGTAAGAAGCTTCATAAGGATCCCAACAAGAAGAATAATAGACATGGGTGGTTGGTAGAATTTTAGAACAAACCTAAATTTTGTTTGCCAAGAAAAGAGGCTTAGTGTTACAAAAGAAAAGATTTTTTTTCAATTCTGGCAAGAATCTCATTCCAAAGAGCCACTGATGAAGCTTTAAAGGAAAAGGGAGTGCACAAAAAATTGAATATTTCCTCATGATCAATCCACTTCAAACTAAAGCTGAGAAGCCAAAGCAATGTGTAGGGATAGTGAATTGTCAATAGCAATGGGTTTTGTTTGACTAAATGGTCGAGCTTGATGCAAGGAAAAAAAATCCAAACACGTGAGTTCCTCCTTGATATTTTCTTTCTCTTCTATGAGAGTGAGAAAAAGAGTCCTTGATGAAATAACCATTGACCAATTGGTTCATAGCTGGCTTGGACATGACAATACCAAAAGCTAGCCCACAAGAAACAAAATATGCCAAAAGGTACCTAAATCCTTTAGCAACAAGAACATACAAAGAGGGTGCAAGAGGACACCATTGTTTGATAAAGTAGAAGAGGCCAAAGACATGCAACTAGCAGTCATTGATTAGGATGCAAGCAAAAGAATCTACAAAAAGCATATTGACCATTTGAATAAATCTCAAGCCAAATGCCAAAGCTTGGAGCATGACAAGGATGAAGGGTCGATCGTTGTGATCATAGGCTTTGCTAAAATCAATTTTCAAGAAAAGGGGCTTTTGTCGAAAGCATTGAGCCCATTCCATGGCCTCTCAAATGACAATATCATTTTCTTAGAATAGATCTAAATTTAGTGAAACCTATTTGCTTAGGACAAACAATTTGATGAAGAAGATGACAAATTTTGAGGGTCAAATCTTTGGCAATGTTCTTGTAAGACACATTAAATAGAGTGATCAACCACTAGTTGTAAATGCCTCCATGATCAACAACTTTGGGGATGAACTTTAAATTACCTTTGTTAATAATTTTTCGTAAATATTTGGAATGAAAAGCTTCAAGATAGACCTTAAAAGGGCCACTCTCTACACAATCCTTGAGGGCCTTATAGAAATTGTACATAAACCTATCACACTTGGGAGATTTATCATATGCCATAGCACTAATAGCCTCCTTGAATCCTCAAAGGAGAGCACTTGCTTACAAAAGTTTTTTTTTGCATTTCAAAGAGTTGACTAGAGATAGCTTGGAGGCATTCTTGAAGGACAATTTCTTACTAAAGGGAGTTATCCTAAGCATCAAACAACTTATCATAATGGTTGATGAAGGCTTGAAGAATATTTGGGAGCTTTTTGAGCACTAGATGACCTTGAATTTTCTTTATGCTCTGGGAAGTACGACACACTAGAAGAGCTTAAAAAAAATCTCTAGAACTACAATCACCAACTCTAAGCTAGTGCAATATAGCTTTGATTTGAGCAACTCTTGCAGAATGATTGCCTGCGATTTACTATGTAACTACTTGACCTTAACAACTATAACTTGCAAGACAAAGGAGAATGAGTTGCCGACAAGTGACTCCATTACATGACAAAAATCTAAGGTGTGACCTCACATGAATTCTATTGAAAGATGACCAACTGGTGACCATAAATGTGAAGGAAGCACAAGGTTCGTTAGATAACATGGTTCCACCAAGAAATCAACCTAGTTGGTTGAGTGAGACAATGCTCTAGATTCAAAATCCTCTTGATAAAGCCAATGTGGGCTAATGAACTAACAATGAGGTGTTGACATAGAATTAGTACTTAATGGGCTTACAAGATCCCCTTGCCATCTAGTGCAAAACTTAATGGATAAGTGAGTGGTCTAACAAGGTAACCTTAGAAAGTGACTTGACTGATAAAGTATTACAAGAGGCAAAACAAAAGAATGATTACATTTATATCACTGGTTCAAGGATTTTGTTAGAAATAGCTCAAAAATTACTCCATGTATGCCAAAAGTTTAGGAGAGGTGATGGTTCAAGATACATGGTCATAAGTTCCCAATTTGTGCACATATAAAACCACTCCTCTTGCTCACCAATCGTCCACTGAAAAGGTAAGGTCCCATCTTTATCATATTCCACCTTGACTAAATTAGAATCATTGCACATAGCCTAAGTGGTAGGAGACACTGAGTGGACAATCCACAATCATATACCAAATCTCTCCACAACATAATTGTAAGAATAAACATTAATGATTCTAAAAGAATGATTATTAATATTCATAACGATCCACACCAAACAATGAATCAGATCAACCCAATGATCCACCACACAAAAATACCACCCATGATCCACCACATAAGAATGCCATTGTAACCTAAGAAAATTGACAACCCTTCCACGATGACCAAATAATATGACATGTTGCAAAAAAAAGAAAAAAAAGAAAAAAAAAAAAGAAGAAAAGAAAGAAAAAAAAAAGAGAAAAAGAAAGAACGAAACACCAAATAAACAACAACAACAACAACAATACTGAAATTTTAACTCATTGGAAATAAAGAACATCAATAAGGGAATATTTTATATCTCATTATTAACACAAATAAATATATATATTCTAACAAAGCAAAAAATATAATAAAAGTAAAACCACTAATTCCTCATAAAATTCATAACATTTAAATAGTAATTGCTTAACAAATTATGCTGGGGCCATGGCAAGATAGAGGGCAATAAACAATTTAGAATTTGCACAGGGCGCATGAATACAAAACCATATTCCAATTCCAGCAATAGTCGACCGCGACTCTCCCTCCATAATACAAAACCTACCATTCATCACCGAGCTACCATTCCTGAACAAACGAGACAACAGTCAAGACCTTGCTATGACTGATAGATACCAAAAAAGTATGTCTTTCAACTCAGTATTAACCCAACATCCTTCAGAAACTTCTCCTGTCCAGTTCTTTGACATACGGTACCTAGCTTCTCGCGTTATATTCATTTTATTCTTTTCACTGCCATTTGGGGTCGCCAGATCATGGCTTCCAATTGCAGGAGATAGCTTTAAAAGCAGACATAGGGATCTGTTTCTTGAGCTGTTACCATGGAGGGCATTGTGGCGAGCTTTATGGAGCAGCATAACAGGGTAAGGAGTGAGAACGAGGAAAGTAGGAGTGAGAATGAGGAAAGTAGGGTTGAGAGAGGGGGACATGTGGACATTGCAGAGACGTCTACAGCCTCAGGTTCAGGGGGTTATGATAATAATAATTACCATTCCAGTTCTCGTAATGAGGCGAACGCGGAGTCATCGTCGTCTTACAGGGTGCGGCTTTCTGTTAGGAGACGGTCACATGAGATGCAGGAAGAGGCATGGTCATGCCTCGTCGTGCTCGTCGCTTTCTGGTTCTTTGGTAAGTAAAATATGTTTCTCTACTGATAAAAAAATATTTCCATATTTATGAATAAGAAAATTCTCAAACTTGTAAAACCAAAGTCTATATCAGAGTGCACATGTTTAGAGCAGTTATTTGGTATTTTGTATGAGTATCAAAAGCTAGAGGGATAGCTACATTACTGAACTAATCTAGGGGATCTTATCTTCTGTGGTGATGTTTGAATTGTTTTCTGATGAAGGGAAGAAGCCAAATTACCTTAAATGATTATGTGGACTTGTCATAAAAACAGTTTTAAAGATTTTGTGGCGAAATTTGTAAATGAAATGATATCACAATTAAATCTATAATTAAACTGAGATTGATGATTGATAAAGGAAATGAAGAAGTTACAGGTGTTCAGTTTTGTTTGTAGATGTTGAACGATGATCAAATTCAGTCTTGCTATTAGATTATTGCTGTAAGTTTGCCACAAACCTCTCTGAATTTTATTATGTGTGAACATAGGATTGCACACAATTTAGTGTTGAGTGGCATAATTATGCCCTCTAGGCTGTGCTTGTGTTCTTTGATGCCACATAGATCTGCAGCCTGTGCACTTACAATTATATCTTTTAATAGGATCTGGTGGTGCTAGGGAGCACTATGAAGCAGTGCTCCCTGGGGACGCTTAGCTGTCCTCATCCCCGAAACGTTTTGAGGACTGGGGGACTTTGGGTTCCATTGCCTAAGACAGTTCCTCATACTAGCAGTGATTCAAACTGGAGCTCTGATTTTGATACAGACCTACAAATTGTATCTGCTGATTATGGACAGTCATATATTTTGTATGTTTTTGTTGTTTTATAGTTGAACTTTGAGCCTTTGGGCATTTTGTTATAATTCTTGTATAATATGTAGGCACGTTGACAATGAAAGTGTTTGAATTTTCTTAATTTGTTTGTCAATTCTCATGTGAAATCCGAAATCTCAAATCAAGTCTAATGTTATGTATTAAGCTTCTACAATGTCTATGACAAATACTTTATCAATGTTATGATATGAATATTTGAAATTTCTCTATATTTTTATCTCTATTTTTTAATAGCCATCTCCTGCCTTCCCCTAAAAAATGGCACAAGTACCATTGTACTGGAAACACGTCCGGACATCCCCTACCGTCTCCATCCCTGGAACTTGGGGGAGCATAGCTATGAAGAGCTTGATATTGGTTAAGAAGTTAATCAAGCCTCTTTTGTTAACTGAACAAGTTTGAAGGCATGAAAGACCAAACATGCACATTGTTTAAATGATGCCACGCATAGTATCTGTGATGTAAGATGTTGATGCAGTGCTTTGTAATGTTCAGATTATTTATCTCATAGTAAATTCTAGTAACCTTTTTCTGATAATTTATCTAATGTCATAGGGCATTACCCTAGGTCTTCAATTCAAAACATTTGCATGCAATACTAAATCCAATCCCATAATATGCCATGTAACAATTCTACACATTCTTGGAGAAATTTTGACAGAGTTCTCCTTCCAAACCTCACTTTCCAACCCTACAAAACCACAAACCTACTCATATTTAACATGTAACAACATTTCCTGCAAAAACAACTATAATGTTAGTCCTCCACAATCTTCTCTCCTATAATGTTAGTCCTCCACCACCTTCTCTCTTCTAGATCTGAGCTCTTGATGACCTTCACACACACCTTGTCGCTCTCTCTTAGAAGCTAACATTCTTCATCCAAGAAGTGCAATTTATCCTCTCTCCAAGTGTGGCACTATTCTTCAAGGGGTTTGAAGGAAAGGATTCAAGAATGCATCTCCCAAAACAACAATTGCTCCAAATATATCATCTAGTCAAGGGGGAATTGTCCTTAGTCAAATATAACTCATAACATGCTCCCACATGTAAATTGAGTGCCCCTTTTTAAAGGTGGGCTAGACAAGTTAAAGATGACAAGATTCTCCTTTGTGAAGTGTCATAGATGCTGGTACAAATATTAGTAACTATCACATGCAACCTCTTTTTCGCAGGAGTGTCATAAACATGTCCTGCGCTTGAAACAAGGGAAAGATCACCAAAATCTAAAATTATATTAAAAAATAGTTTTATTTGATGCTGATAACTTGATGCTTGAGATGTGCCTCCATCATATTTATTTCACATAGATTGGAGATGTTGGATTAATGTATGATACTAAATTATTATTTCTTTGCTAATATATCATATTTGAGAAATATTGAGAAATTTTTAAATAATTTGATCAATAAAATTGGTGATATTTTCATATGCAAATCAAAATTATCAGTGTCATTATATTACTTATTAGCTTAATTAAAAAATATATAAAATATAATTATTCAATGGTAGATTATTTTTTAATATTAATAAAAAATTGTTAATTTATTAGTGACACAAAATATACTTAAAAAAACTAATATAACTAATTAAAAAAAATGAAAAATTACATATAAACTGCTCCATACATATTAAAATAAAGTTAGTTGAACAATAACTTCTATCTATATCCTAGTATTAAAAGGTGCCTATTTGTTAATTAACTTATTCACCTAGTTTTAACATGTAGAATTGCAAAAATTAAATGTTTCTATTAATCCCTTTCTCAATTTAATCTTCCAAGTTGAATGTCCATCTTGTGTTTTATGTTTAGTATATGTTAGAAATTTTTAAACAATGGGGGCAATCAGAAGATCTGGCATTGGAGGTTAGGAAAAATGTAGAGCGTGTTACTAACTTGTCTTGGATGGAATTGGGTATCAGCAGCGTCGATGACATTGATTTTGGGCTTCTATGGGTCTGCCAATCTCGTATTAGGATCCAACTACTCTCGCATTATACATGCCAATTCTTTCTTTGTGCAAGAAATCAGGGTAATGTGCCCTTCGACAAAATCATTTTATTTTGAATGATCTATCTATCTATCTATATATATACTCTTTACTTCAAATCTAATGCTTTAATGTGCAAAATGCATGAAGGTGAATGGAAACAAGAAATCAGGCCCCATGCTCCATGGCTTCACAGAGAAGCCTCCATTGAATGTCCACAGAACCTGGAATGAAACACATCATATGCTTTTGCAGGCCAATTACCATCAGGTACTATGATTAATCATTTGAATGCCTATCCTTATTCCCTGCACGCTTGAATATGTATTAAATCTAATGAATCAGGCTCAAGTTTTTAATGGTGGGTATCCAGATTAAGGAAACTAGACAGTTGTCATCCTTTGTTTGGATGCAGATCTGATCTATCATCAATCCAAATATGTAAATTCTAATAGTAGACCCTGTCAATGGCAGGAATGGATGGTTTGGTTGAACAGGGGCTCTGTCATAAATGTGTCTTACAATGTTGAGAATGAGGACTTTTCTAGCTTAATACTTGTACTGGTTGAAGGTTTGTTTCTTCTCTTTTCTTGATTACATTTGCAATTGTAAGAAAAATTTCAATTCTGAATTGAGGACAAAATTTCAACTTAAATACTATTGAAAATGTTTACAAGTGAAAATCTCAAAATAATATTGTTAAAGAGCAACGTTCTCTGCAATTGTCTGAAATAACAGACACTACAAAAATATATTTTATATATTCGATTTTGAGTAGGGATTTCACAAATATGCATCTCGGATATTACTGCCGGATCCATTCCTTTTTAGTATAAAATCTACTTGCAAAAACTTACTTCTGAACTATAATAGTAATAGATTCATGGGGAGCTCATACACTGAGAATGCATGATAATGTATAGATTGGATCATCATATTAAATACTAGAGAAATTTAACATGTATGACTGGCCTGAGGTGACACTACCTTAGTGACATCATTTTCACTTCACAGATTTGTGGCACCACGTATGGCTACATGGCTCAACAAGATAGCTATTAACCATGATTTTTAAATGTTACTTTAGTTATGTCTATTAACCACTAAACATATCCATGTACCTCTACTTTAAGGACCACAGTAAATTGAGTTTTGCACTGAAATCATGTAGTGGCAGGTAAAGATTCCTTTTTAGTGGCTGCTGTATGTTTAATATGTTCGATGCAGCTTTTCAATCCTGCTGATTAGGCTGGAAAAAAAAGCAGGGCTGTTTTTAAGTTGAACTAATTTATGACAGTAATCTGTTCTTGCTAGTTGATTTGTTGTGGCTAAAATGACACTCTGTGACTATTGTGTGTTAAAGTTTCAGACCATGGTAAGCAGATTTGGCACTCAGAAAATTAACCCTAACTGGAAAGTAGCATAAAATGAAAAAATCCAATCAAATCTGTAGATTTGAGTACGCTAATCCATAAATCCACACTGCTGGAAATATGAGCAACCACTCATAGATTTGAACTCACAAAACTGCATCTTCCTTCTATTAAATTTGAAGAAGAATTATATTGCACTAGCTTAAAACTCAACTATTCTCCCTCTCTTTTTCACTGGTGTGCATTAGGTCTCTTTATTGTCATCTAGTTGTACTTCTCAGAGAATTGTCTGCTTTGGAAAGTCATTGAGGAGATTTTGTATATGGTGCAAAACAGTTACTAAATCCATCTCACATCCCTGTGAGCCTGTTTTGCACATGCATGTTTATGCAATTTATGAGATTAGTTTGAAAGAGATTAATTTCAGCTTGAATTTATTGATACCTGTTGTGCCATGTCTACAAAGGTGCATGTTATTTTGATGAGATCCAAATCATAGGCATTTGTTATGCTTTCCTTTGAATCAGATTTATGAGCTGATCTGTAGCCTGATAGTGTCACTATTACAGGTAAAACTGGTCTTAATGAATGGATCGAGGAACCTTCATACCCCAATGCATCTTTGTCATGGAAAAGCATACATGGTATCATTCTTGAATGGAAGTTACATCTTATATTGCTGGATTGTTTATCGAGCAGTGTTTATAATCAACCTGAGATTCTTCAATATGCTTTAGTACATCTCTTGATTTTTAAGTTTCACAGGAATTGGGTCCATTGAACACAAGGTAGACAAAGATGAAGAATATTACATTGCCATTGGAAATCTCAATTCACATAGCATTGAGGTAATTTCTAATATTTACTCTAATTTTTCTGAAAATTGGATTGCTTTATGAGTTTTGTAAATAAAAAATAAAAATTGCTTAATACTCAGATTGGTAAAGTTTGTATGTTTGCATTAAATTGGCTTAGGTTAGGTTTACTTGCGAGTTTGGTCATGAAGTTGAAACTTAGGGGTACAAAATTTGAACACATGGCTGAGGTAAATAGAAAAAAAATCTTCTTGTGGCTTTCACATTCCAATTTGTTCCCTGGCTCGGTGGTGATCCATAAGCAGTTGTTACCTTTTATAACCTTACAAGGAGAATGTATCTTAGTTACAATGAAATAGGCAGATGTTTATTGAGTTTAAAAATCGCTTTATCTTGATATTGCAAAATTAAAAATGAGCTTGTTCTAGACTTTTTAGATCACTCTTGGAATTTTAGTTCGGAGTAAGGGATGGAGTGACGACCCTACCAATAAAAATATTAACTAAAAGACAATAATAATTGTAGTTTTCTGTGTCTACTCTCCCCTGGTTTAATTTTTGTGGCTAGTAAGTAATACAGGTACACGTCACTCTGTAGTGGTAAAGTAATAATGAAACAAAATGTTCTAGCTGTCAAAATGTCCAACAAGTATTCATCATGGCCATTTTGCATTGGCATGGAGAAGATGTGGATCAGCTTTATACATTCCTCTTAACTGTTATTTTTTTCACGCCTGTTACTTTTTCTGAAGAAATACATCTTATAGTACTCCAGGGAACAAATTATTTATATCAAATAAGCATTTTGATTAGAAGGAAAATCTCTTCCTGCATAATCAATTGCAAGTGCTGTCGAAAAATTCACAACTTCCCCATTCTGAGTGGAGAGATATGTTTTAATTTTTGTTAGTAACTTGGAACATCCTTTACACTGGTGAAAGTAATTGCAATAAGCTAGAGCAAGTAACAAATCAAATTTATATTGTCTCTAGCTTCATGTTTTTCAAAGTAGTTCTCATTAATTGGAAGGTAGATATAGATTATCATAGTACACCAGTAACAAGCAGAAGAAGTCACAAATTCTAAGGAAGATGTGAGAATTATCATTTTACAGGTTCCTTTTCTCATTTAATGCATGGACCTATCTTCCACTGCTAGTATTTGTCATGGCATACTGGCACTCACTTATCTCCTTTTACTAATTTATTGTAGTTTGCCTTTTTCCCTTTTTTTGAGCCTCTTTTGTTCTCCATTAGTCCTCTGCAAACCAGGATGCACCTTCATCTTCACATCCTTCCATATTACATGTCTTTGCCTCCCTCCATAGATGCCCATAATCCTCTTGTGTACAAATGATGCAGTCATAGTCGGAGTTTCCCCAATGGAGATGGTCCAACCATGCAGGAGTCAACACAACGGAAACAATCAACACCAGATCATTAAGAACTCACTAATGAAGAATCAACATGCCTCGCAGGCCTTCATATTATCCAGAATCAAAGATTTGCATCATACATTCCCAATCATATGCCAGCTTACATTCCATAGCATACATGCCTGCTTACAATCAGAAATCCAGATCCATACTGGATGCTAAGCTACTACCAAGCTACTACCAAGCTACTACCTAAGCTCCTAACCCTAACTGCTACTCTAAGGAACCAAGACTACAAATATATACAAGATCGCAAGCCACAAGCCGGCCAGAAAAGATCACATTCTCCAAGAATGAAGAAAACGTTTTACAACAAATAGGTAGGACCCAAATACATAAGAACACCTCCAGATAAGAATTCAATGCCACGCGATTGCTCACGGAGGTTGGTCACGAATGTAGGAACTTCCACCAAGCTTCACCGATCAAGGAACCGCTTCGAACATCGGAAAACCCAATCTGACTGTTGGAATAGGAAGAACAAATAGGACCGGACCCAAACTAAAGAAATCTTCATCAGGAAAGAACGTATCGGGATGTGAAGCTAAACATAGATTCATCATGAAGTCCAGAACATGCCATTTGGATCACAAGAGATAAGGAACCAACTGAAAGGATTGCCGATCAAAACACTTAAACAACAAACATGAACAAAACTAAAAAGGAAATATTTTTGGGTGATGCAAGATTGCCAACGACCCAAGGATGCTCTTGCATCAGATGCCCTAGGTGAAAAGAAAATGTTCCATAAGAGAAACTTAGGAACATTTGACAAGAGGTGGAACATAAATCCCATGCTTGTTTTTGATCCAAACATCCTCCTTGTCTACTGCACTTTGTCTTTGCACCTCTGCACTTTCTTCTGTCAAATCCATCCACTTGCTCTCCTTGGTATTTACTCTGTCATATCTCACATCAGCATCAAAACTCAGATCACTACCTCCTTTCCTTTGCATAACTGATTTACCTTTGTTACAAATCTTCATTTGATCAGCAACCAAGGTCTTCTGCTTCTTCACTTTACCCTTCTTACAGTCTGATACCAACTTGCCCTCATTAGATCTGCCTTCAAGATCCTTCTTCCGATCCACACTAACCTCTGTATCCTGTTTCTCTGAATAGTAACTCTTTACCATGCTCAGACATCTTGCACTTCGCCCCTCTGCTTCCTTCAAAGGAACTAGAGTAAACTTCTGTCCATCCTTCTGTACTATGACCAAGATTCTTCTGCAATCATGAATAGCTCCTCTATCAAATTGCCAAGGTTTGCCCAATAGAACATGACAAGCACTCATGGACATCACATAACACCTCACCTCTATAAGGCCCAATGTTAAAGTTGACCAAACACTGTTCTTTCACCTCCACCATGTGTTCATCTGAAAACGAACTTATCCCATAAGGACAAGGATGTTTAAGCCTCTTCAATCCAAGCTTCTGCACCATCTCTTCTGAGACCAAATTATCAGTACTACCACAGTCCATAACAACCTTACAACATTTACCTCCTTATTTGCAGATAGTCCTAAACAAATTCCTTCTTTGTACAGGTTTAGCTTCCTTCTTACTCAACATGACTCTCCTAAGCATAAGAGACTCTCCTATCTCAGGTTCTGCCATACCTTCCTCAAGTTCATCAGTAGCTCGCTCCTCATGTGCCACGAGATTCTATTTTCCTATGTTATTACTAGATCCGTCAGAACATTGAAAAACTCTAAGCCCTAAGCCACCACATTTGAAACAAGTACCTTTGAACTCCCTGTTACCTTTCCCTCTTCTAGGTGTTCTCTGATCAAGTTCAACTTCAATGGTTTGCTTCTCTTTGCCATTGCTGCTAGCTTGCTTCTCTCTTCCTCTAGGGTTACTCTGTCTTCTCTTTAACTTATCTTTTGCCCTCAATGCATATTGATAAGCATCCTCAACTGTACTAATCCTCAACATACTCAACTCATCCTGAATGTTAAATCTTAGACCATTAACATACCTAGCCACCTTCTCCTTAGATACCTCTTGGTGTCCAGATCTGATAGTCATCCTATAGAACTCTTTGCTGTATTCCTTCACACTCATGTCTCTTTCTGCTTAAAGTTTTGCAATTTCTTGAACAACTCTAATTTATAATCTTTAGGGATGAATTTAGCTTTTAATCTAGCAACCATTACCCTCCATCTAGTGATTTTCATCTCACCATGTTCCTCTCTATCTTTCTGCAATTCTTTCCACCATAAGGCGGCATGACCCTTCAATTTAGTCTGTGCTAACCTAACCCTCTGTGGATCTCTGATATCTTCTAGCTCAAAGTAATCTTCTAGTTCACCAATTCAATCTGTCAAATCCTCAGGATGCAAAGAACCATTGAAAGTAGAAACATCCATCCTATGACTTTTACTTGTGCCATAGCCCTTAACAATCTTTCTTCATCTGCAGGGGTGTTAGCATTTATAGTCTCAAGATCTTCAGCAGCTTCTTCATATTCTTCTTCAGTCTCAGGATTCCTTTGCAATCCAGTCAACACATTTTTGATCTCAGTCCTCATCTCATTTCAGAAGTCCTCCATCATTTGTTCTAGCCTTCTAGGCGACATCTTTCCAATCCTCAGGTTCAACTATCTCAGCTTTGGCGATCTGATTACATGGTGTCAATTGCCTTTCACTCTGCAATCTATCAGACACACTTGCAGCCTGCCTCCAGCAATCCATACAAAGTTCTCAACCAGCATCAGTCTCCTCAACAATCCCCTTGTGCAAGTCCTCTGCAATTGCGAGTCAGATCTACAATCTGTCACCTCACAACAAACAAAGCTAGGGCTTCACAAGCTCAGGAACTCGATCTACAGGAACAAATCTCGCTCTGATACCATTTGATGCAGTCACAGTCGAAGTTTCCCCAATGGAGATGGTCCAACCATGCAGCAAGAGTCAACACAGCGGAAACAATCAACACTAGATCATTAAGAACCCAATAATGAACAATCAACATGTTTCGCAGGCCTTCATATTATCCAGAATCAAAGATTTACATCATACATGCCCAACAACATGCCAGCTTACATTCCATAGCATACATGCTTGCTTACAATCAGAAATCCAAATCTATACTGGATGCTAAGCTACTACCAAGCTACTATCTAAGCTCCTAACCCTAACTGCTACTCTAAGGAACCAAGACTACAAATATATACAAGATCGCAAGCCACAAGTTGGCCAGAAAAGATCACATTCTCCAAGAATGAAGAAAACGTTTTACAACATATAGGTCAGGATCCAAATCCATAAGAACACCTCCATATAAGAATTAAATGCCACGCGATTGCACACGGAGGTCGGCTACGAATGTAGGAACATCCACCAAGCTTCGTCGATCGAGGAACTGCTTCGAAGATCGGAATACCCAATTTGACCGTTGGAACAAGAAGAACAATTAGGACCGGACCCAAACTAAAGAAATCTTCATTAGGAAAGAACGTGTCGGGATGCGAAGCCAAACATAGATTCATCATGAAGTCTAGAACACACCATTTGGATTGCAAGAGATAAGGAACCATTTGGAAGGATTTCCGATCAAAACACTAAAACAACAAATAGGAACAGAACTGAAAAGGAAATATTTTTGGGTGATGCAAGATTGCCAACAACCCAAGGATGCTCTTGCACCAACAAATGTTTGTAAAATGCCTCTTTTATGTATAAAACTAAAACAAGTCCTAATTTCCAGTTATACCTCCATCCTTGATTGCTCGGTCACAATATTATGGTAAAATCTCCAATCTATTGTGCAAATGCCTAAATGGATTCACCGTGAAGCCATACCTGCACTACTGACTTAGCATGATTGACATTTTGAGCTTGAGTAGTGGAACCTTTCCACTTTGAGCGCATCTACAATGACACATATACTTATTAATGATCTTAATGTAATAAATCAAAATTGTAATCACATGTCAATGGATGTCTCAAATACTCTCTTATAACAAACTGTGTAAGTCGAAGAACAAGTTCAAGCGGTATAAAATTCCAAGCATTGAATGATGGGGCACTACAGTTACCTTATTATTATTATTCTTTCATGGTTTTGTAACGTTTAGGTATTCTTTCCTTGTCATTTACTATTTTCCTTAAATTCATGTTGTTGGTGTAGTTTTCAGGTTTCAATTTACATAGCTGTTTATGTTAAACAGGTACACTTGGATTTTAAATTTAATGGCATTCTCTATGACACAACAAAGGCAGATTACACATGTCCTTTACAAAATGATCTGTGTGGCGTGAAACTTTTCCTTCTTGGTGATAGCTATGCTATCCTCTCTACTCCCGGTCCAAAAGAGGTACTCTCTTATGACATCTTATTTCCTATCTTACGCTGTATTCTTACTAATATTTATAGCTTTTCTTCCTTAGGCTTTCCAAAATCAGGAATACTATGTTGAAGCATATTTGCATGCTAGAATGGATGATTGCTTTTGCATGTTTGTGACAAGCTTGTCAACAATATTTTTGGCTGGTTGTCCATGATTCTTAGACACCATTGAATGTGTATAAAGCCTTATTTTATTGAAGCAATCACATGGTTATTGAAATATGCATCTTTCGAAAAACCTGATTTTATGAGAACACAGTTAGCCACTATGTAGCTGATATCAAGCAATTGTTACTGTTGCAACAAAATACTAACAGAAAACGTAGAACTTCGGTCCTAAAATTATTTTTCAAATTTGCTTAATCAACATACGTAGTTAGCTTTAATTAAGTAGTCAGGGAAATCCATTTAAATCAACTGTATTAGGTTTTATGACCCAATAATATCTTCCATACTAAAATCATAGTTACTGTAGGGATGGGGGTAGGTAGAACAAGTATCTGAGACGTTTGGTGAGACCTCAAATTATCATCTGACATGCTAAAATCATAATTACAGTGGGCATCGGGGTAGGTAGAACAAGAATCTGGGACATTTGGTGAGACTCGCTCAAATTATCAAGGACATCGTAATGTCTGATGTAGGGGACATTTCTTGTCACGTCCTTCACATCTTGGATACATATCAAGCATCTTTAAAACATTACCCTTTATGGGGATGTATCAGCTGCATCACCAAGTTATTCTGCATTTGTAATAATATTTTAATTCATCTTATTAAAATTTAAAGACTAGTGGATGTTGAGATAAGATTTGTATGTATATTTCATTAGTTTTGTAATCTCCAAGAAAGGTTCCAGGGTTTTCCAAAGATTTTTTTATTAGAAGATAGTGGAGTTTTAGGAACATTATGTTGCAATTTTACTTTATCTGGGAGATGATTCCTTGTGATAAATAAGCTGGTGAGATAGATTTTGGTTAGTACCTGTTTTTGTTTTCTGGGAATTTGGCTAGTTTTCATGGTGGAAAACATCTTGATTGCTAGTTTTCATGGGGAAAAACATCTCGAAGATCTTTTCTTTTGATTTGTTAATATCCTCCTTTGGGGTGTGCTTCAGCTTAATGCCACAACTGAGGGGTTTCTCTTCCATCAAATTGACCTAGGGCCTACACCTTAGGATCAGATGATTTACCACATGTTTTCCAATATTAAATTTAAGTTTTAAGATGCCATATACTTCTCTCGGGTTTTAAGCCTATGAAAAAGCCAGACCAAAGGCATTTTTTGACAAGCAATCTGCTTTTCTCATGTAACGAGTAAGCTTCTATATAGTATTGACTTTGTGACTTGTGATTGTGCATGTGAAACCTGATTTTGACCCAGACTCCAGATTCCTATGCAAGGTTGCTAGAGAAATTCATTTTATTATTTACTTCTCAGTTTATGAAAGATCATTTTCTTTGCTAAATTCCTTATTACTCTAGATTGACTATATGCAATCTAGCATGCTCACAATCATCCTATAACTCGTATCCGTTTCAAGCCCTAACTTCAACTTCTCTTTCTCTTGCCCATAGCAATGCCCTAATTTGCTTGATATTTGTAGAATGAGCAAACACTTGTTTGAAGATATAAAAATCAGAACATGCATTTACTTTTATTTTATTGAAGCCTAAATTCAATGGTCGGCAGCATCATTATTTTTTCCTGTTGTGCTCCTAATTGGTTTTCTGGTTTCTTTCCATATCGATGCTGCACACCATCACCCTTCATATGCCATCCATTCAAGTTATACTTTTCCTCTATTGTCCTCAATGATACATGGCCCTTTTGTCTCTCTTCTAGGACCCAACTTTCACTATTCCAGGTCACCTTTTCTTCTGTATATCCTCTATAATTTACACTCTTTTGTTTGTTCCTGAATATGTTATGGTATTATTGTAAGCTTAAAAGAATATTCTAAAAAAGTTTTAGAAAAGCCTTCAAGACACTTGGAGAACAGTGATCAACAGCCTAGAAATCCTCCTTACTTGATCCCAGAATGATGTATGATATTCTTGAAGGTAAAATTGACAGCTAGAAGAAACATTTCCTCTTTATCTGAAAATTGCATGTTTTGGCTGATGAAATCAAGGTTTTCTGCTTCTGATTCAGAGTGGAGAGAGGGATGAGTGGTATGTCAGATTGTCATACGGACCACGGTGGTTAACATATCTTGTTGGCTCAGGTATATTTTTGCCAGGGATCAGGCATCCCCATTTTAGCTACCTCAGCAATTGTTATCTCCAAACTTGTGCTTCCTTTTTGTGCATGGTACTGACTTTTCCTGTCAGCAGGTGGCTTCACACTTTTGATTATGGGTATTATAAAAGTTGTTACCAAGTTACAGGCTGGATCGGGAGAATCTGGAGTTCGAAGGGAGTATCTGCCCCCAGAAAGAACTCCCTTGATAACTCAGAAAGATGATGATGATGATTCAAGTTGTGGGTCTTCTTATGTTTCTCTCTCTGTAGGTGAAGAAGATGATGATGAACTAAATTTCCCAGGATCTCCAGGGGCTGAAGATAATGACATAAGATCTCGGAAGAATAATGACATTTACCAGCGTCGTCTGTGTGCCATTTGTTTTGATGCTCCAAGAGACAGTTTCTTCCTTCCTTGTGGACATTGTGTAACCTGTTCTACATGTGGCATGAGGTATACAATTCAGGACGGTTACATGTTTAATTCTCAGTATACTTGCAATTATACATTAATTAACAATGGATGCCAAAAGGGTTAAAAAAGAAAGTAACGAGCGGCATTTTACAATCTGTTACATAGAAGTGTTCTGTTTTTCCTCCTTTAAGATCTAAATATACAGGCAATCTGTGTTTTGACTGGTTCTAAGCTTTGTGAAGATGCGATGCATTTTAACATTACACAATTAAAAGTAGCTTTGCATTGACATTTTATTGTTGACTCTGCAGGATTTCTGAAGAAACCAACATGTGTCCAATATGTAGGAAGAAGATTAGGAAGGTCAAAAAAATATTTGCTGTCTGACATGATGCGTCTTTCTCCATTCAGATTCGTATATTGATCGTGTTCCCTTTTTGAAGTAATAGAATTTTTTTCTCACCAATGAGGTTATTTGATGTGCCCAACATCCTGAGGGTTATTTGATTTGTTCGACATAAGAGGCTTGTTTCTTACTACTGTTCATTTGGTAAATTTTTTAGATCATTTCATGTGTCGAAAAGGATTCTTGAAACATTGCATGTTATATTATTCATTATCTACTACCAATTTTGGTAAATGCAGCTATGCTTTAAGAGAATGCATAGCTCTCGGAGAACATGCAGGGCAATCTTGTAAAATTTTAAATATCTTTTCAGATAGTAAGTGTACAAATAAAGAATGAGAGTTGTGAGATATATTTTCTTGAATCATTTGAATCTCTCTTATAAAGAAATAGAACTTACAAATTGCCCGTGCATGATTGTAATCTATCCAATTTCCTTATATTTTTGTATCAATAAGTCTGTGCAACTAGTTCAATTTTCCATCAGCCCGTTTTTGGGTGCAAAGGCATCGATTAATAAATAAATTAATCGATAGTTAGTTTTTGGGTGCAGTCCTTTGACAGGGGCTTCGGGATCTATTTCTATGGAGCAGGAGGTACCATCAAGTCAAAAAAAATATTGCTACAGGATTAAATTGAACTAAATTTAAAAATTGATGAGACCAGCAGCTTCCATAAATTGTGGAGCTTAAACATCTAAGCATGAACTCCAATACAAAATTCATGGGACCTCCCAGTTTAAAATAATCCTTAAAAATATCAGCAATACCCACTGAAACTTTTTAGGAAGCTCCCTTCCATGGGACCCCATGAGGGGCTTTAGGATCTATTTTTATGGAACGGGAGGTCCCATCAACTTAAAAAAACATTGCTACAGAATTAAATTGAATCTTTTCCTCAAAAGTAGCAGCTCCTACTTTTTAGAGCTGCACATTTGAGCGAGTTGAAAAGGTGGGGGGTTTAAAAATTGCCACACCAGCTTAGGCTTTTTTCTGCCACTTGTTAATTGTATGGAAATTTTAAATTCTTGTAATTAGATTTTTTTTCTATTTTTTAATTTATTTAGTCATGTAATAGAATATACTAAATAAAAAATTGATGAGATCACCAACTTCCATAAATTGTGGAGCGTAAATATTTAAGCATGAACTCCACTAGAAAATTCATAGGACCTCCTAGTTTAAAATAATCCTAAAAAATCTCAGCAACACCCACTGAAATTTTTTAGGAAGCCCCCCTCCATGGGACCGCACCCTAAGAGTTATATTGATGAAGGTTACTCCCTTTATAAATTCAAACACATGTAGATAAATAAATAGAAAATGTAAGAAAGAAATACTTGCTTTCTATAATTTCAATAAAATGAAAATTAGAACATTTTTTAAAATAATGTGCTACAATCACACAGGCTTTTTCATTACAATAATCTATAAGTCATAGCTAATATGCACTATTAAAATTGGAGCTACCTTTTGTGACCCCTTCCACCTTTATTTCGAATGTATAACTACCATAGAATATTTTGAGAAGTGTAATTCCATGTTTTGGGTGCCAAAAGGTTGATTGTCCATTTTCCCACTCAAGGAGACATTTTTTCTGGAAATTGGAAATTTGGATTTCTGGTAGTTAAACTCTTGGGAGCCATAACTTTTAATTTTGTTGTTGGATCTTTTAATCATCATATATTGTTGGAAAGCTCGAGAAGAGACCCACAACAATAGATTGTGCCATAAATTCAACTTTTGAGCTGTCTAGGGCTTCTAAGGCCCTCAAAATTACATTTGAAGTTGTATTGGAGAAATTTCCTAGAATATAAGTCTTAACATCTCTCAAATGACATAGGATATGGAGATGATTCTTTCACCATTAGTTTTATTTCACCATTCTGGAGGCCTATGTAAGATTTTGCGCAAAAATGCCAACTTACTAAAAATAGTAACCCTACCATTTTTAGCCCCTATTGAAAAATCAAATAATATTTTTTGGTGATGCAAGATTGATCTTACACCTTGGATGCCTTCGCATTAGACACTTGAGGCAATTTGAGAAGGGACCATGTCCACATCTTAGCTATTTTGAGAAAAATCAAGACGGTAAACCTCTGCCTTATCCATGATGAATCTTCAACATGCTTCCTTTCCAGTTAACCATATACTTTTCATATTGCTTGTTTCTTGTGCTTCAACCAAGATGACGATTCAAGATTTCTTTTATCTCCTTTTCTAAGTGGGTGTTGGAATATTCCACTGTGACTCTATTGATTCATCTACAATGCCCCCTTCATGACACCTTGTCAAATTTGAAATATTAAACAGGGGAATGTTTAAGTCCACTTGGCAATTTTACATTATAAGCATTTCTTGGATCATACTTCTTCAAGATTTTGCATGGCTCGAATTCTTTCATCTTCAACTTTTTATATGTTGTCATTGGAAACCTCTCTTTTCTTAGATGAACCACGACTTTATTCCCAATTTGAAATTATTATATCTCTTTTTATCTTCCTTAGCCTTGTATTGAATATTCATCTTATTGACATGATTTCTTAAAGTACTCTGTAAACTCTTCAACTTCAACATTCCTCTTTTCTTTTTTGTCTATCTTCCTTAACTCTAAAGCGTTTTTGGGATTTTACTTCCATGTACAATTTGGAATGGTGATTTACTAGTCCTACTATTGACAGAAATTTTGTAAGCAAATTTTGCTTGTGGTAAAATCAAATCCCATCCCCTGGGTTCATCTTCAACTAAGCATCTCGACAAGTTACCCAAACTCCTATTCACCTCTTCTATTTGCCCATCTATTTGTGGACGATGCACATGATTGAACTTCAAATCTATCTTCAACTTCTTCCACAATGTTCCCCAAAAATACTTGACAAGCTTAGCATCTCGATTTGAAACTATGCTCTTTGTTAGACCATGTAGTTTCTCCACCTCTTTTAAAAATAACTCTATAACTTGAACAACATCAATATCTTCTTACGAGGAATAAAATGTGCCATCTTGAGAACTTGTCCAATACCACAAAAAATGGAATCATGTTCTCTTTGAGTCTGTGGTAAACCAAGAAAAGAAATCCCTACTAATATCCTCCCATGGCCTATCTCACATAGGTAATGGCTAATATAGCCTTGTATTCCGACTTGTTCCTTTTGCATATGGCATACTCTATAACCCTACACAAACTTCTTCACATCCTATTGCAATTGTGGCCAGTAATAATGCTCACTAACTAGAGCAATGGTATTATCTAGACCAAAGAGTTTAGCCAATCCTCCACTATGCTTCTCTTTAATCAGGTTCTCCCTCATGGAACTCTTTAGAATGCACAATTGACTTTCCCTGAATAATATACCATCTCGGATTATAAAATCCAACCACCTTGTCTTATCTAAAGTAACCAACTCCATCTAAGCTCTCCAAGCCTCTCTAAAATTAGTATCTTCAAGATGTAAACTCTTGAGTTAATTGAACCCAACAAATTCAACATCTCTATCAATAAACTATGCCTTTTACTCAAGGTATTTGCAACTCTGTTACACCTTCCACTCCCATGCTTCAAAACAAAAGTATAACTTTGTGTTCAAGGAAATAGTGGTTAAATGAATGAAATAACAATGAAAGTACTCAAGCTACTAAATCAATACAACATCAAGATTAGACAATAAAAGAGTGTGTAAAATTCCATACAAATGCAAAAATAGCTCCCTTGGCGTGTAGATTTGTCCAAACTATTTGATGTGTTCTCAATGGATGCTCAAGCTTCAATGGTGAGTAGGGGTTTTGGCATTATGAGGGTATGCAAGTGATATGTTTGGATTCAAATGGACATGCTAACTTTGCTCTCAAAGGTGGATGAATTGTGAGAGGATGAACTCTTAATTTATAGAGTTTGCATGAGCTAAATGGATGGTGGAGATGAAGAGTTCATGAGGGGTCAAGATGCATTTTGAGGGAAGCACATGGATTTTGCTTTCTCAAACTCATAGCATTGTGACAAGTGTCACAATGAGAGAACATGAGAAGACATTGGGGGTGGAGTAGACTTTCCATAAAGGCAATTCTTGTCTCACACCCCAAAGGACAAGATTGGGGAATGTGAGCATTTTGGGGAGTGTGAAGGGATTTTGGAGAATGGGAAGAAGGAATAAAATATTCCTCGAAAGGGACAAACATGTAAGAAGTCCATGTGGGCTCTTACATGTGCATTTAAGGTTGACACGACCTCGGTTGACTTTTGGGGCTAATCTCTTTGATTAGGAATGTGCAAATGATTAAGGAGGGGACTAGGCTTAGATTAGACTTAATTAGTGGGCAAATGGGATGATTAGGCTAGAATTTTGAGTTAGTTAAAGGGGTAGGTTAAGTAAGGGTTAAAGTTAGGAGCCATGTGCTCTAACATAATAAAATAGGTTATTTAATTCCAAGTGGAGGAAATTGGGGCTATATAAATTAATTTAAATACATAAGGGTATTTATTAAATTAATAGAAGGGGATTAATTAATTAGATGGTCACGAGATACCCTTTTTTTATCGGTAAACGACCGAAGCCATTTAATTGTATTAATTAAACTTAATTACATCCTGACTCACTAGGGCTACTGGAAGGAAAGAGCTGGGGAGAAAACCTTCGATATTGCCCCAAAATAGAAGAAAAATATAGATTTACAAACAACCCGTCCCACATATACAAGGTAAAGCCTAGAAGCATAGTGACCTCAACAACATATTGCGAGAGAATTACCTAATTTCCTATGATTCCATTCGACTACAAAAACAAGGTAGGAGACATGTAGATATGCAATCCTTTCTTCCTAGAATCATTACCAGTTCTCCAGGTTGGCTTGTAATCTAAAAATATGATATAGGCTACGCCCCCACAAAAACCATTAAAGCCCTTCTCGTGTAATCCTGTATCAAGCATATTTCACTGTAATGTGAAAGAATCTTTAATGCAACTTAATTCTATAGTATAGTTGGGATATCACCATTATCATAGAGAATCACATATTTGAGGACACAACCTAGCCTATATAAGCATTGTATATTATTGTCTAAAACAAAGGATTGATCCCAAACCAACAATCTTCAATTGACAAGCCAAAAGGCATATACAGATATATGTGAGCCACAAATGAACACACATATAACTCACAATGCCTCCATAAAGCCCCAAACCCGCCAACTGCATCATTAACCTACTCAAAGATACTGTTTAATTCTGATAAGAATCCTTTCGCTTCCATCCTGACAAGATTAGTCTCCAATAGGATACCCAGATCAATATCGAGTGTGTGAAGGTAAAACCTTATCATGCGTCACATTACAGGAGCGCCCTCACCCTAGACATTCCAAGGGAGTAGTTTCATTTCTTTCCAATGGAGGCATCGCCTCCCTTGGAACATTCCAAGAAAGTCCTTATGCGATCCCTCAACGAATTTTGGCCTACGTAACTCCCTACATTCTCAAGCTTCAGTCAGAGATGACTTGTATATATATTTCCACCTTCAGTCAGAGCATCTTGAATACCCTTAATGTTGGTGTCTAACATTGTTCTATCATATGCTATCAATCTCTAGAACTCATCAAATCTCTTCTCATTAAACTCCTTCCTAACCTTAATCTCAAAAGAATTTTCATATGACTCAAATTGAGTACTTAGTATAGTTATTAGTCTTTTGAGATTATCAAAAGGGTTGTCTACTACATCCTTGATAAAATTTAGCATCAACTTCTCCAATATACCGAACGCCTGCTCCAACAATGTGTTGTCTTGAATGTGGGTCTTCAATATTTCCTCTCTAGCTTGAGCCTCTGCAAATTGTGCTAGTTTGATCTTTGGGAGGGGTGAAAGGAATGAAAAATCAACTGGCCCTTGTGACAATTGTAGAATATATTCCAAACTATCCTTCTCCATGAATTATTTCACTTCCTTGGTAGCATCTCTATCCTTTCCCTTTTCTCTCTTCTTTGTTTCTATGACTACCTTATTGCCCTTTGCCTTAGGTTCCTTTGTTGTCACTAACATCATTTGTTCTAAAGGTTTAATAACCTCTACCTATTCTACGCTCTCTACCTCTACTTCCTTCTCTATTTCTTCTTCTTGCTTTGTTACCTCCTCAATGATTTCTTCTTTCTCAAGGACCTGCTCCTGCTCTGTCATTTGCACTTGTCCTGTCACCATCTTAAGAATATCCATCACATCAATCTCAACTTTTTGTTCTTCCTCTGGAACATTAGGAGCATTCACAGTAGGTAAACCAAATTTAGGTACAAAAGTACTTGCACCTTGAGTTGTTACACGGTTAATGTCATATTGGTACCTTTCAAGATGATCTCTCATTATCTTGCTTGTCTCCTCAATCAATTCTCTTGTGTTTTCCACCATGATATGATTCATTCTGAGTTTACTCTTAAATAAATTTTCCCCGTGCTTAAGAATTTGTTTGACCTCATTTTCAATCACGGGATATATGTCTACTAGTACCTTTTCTCTTAACCTTTTATCCTCTGCCAATGCATACGATTTCCTTGCATCTAGAATATTATATAGAATTTTTGGTAGTTTAGATGCAATCTCTATAAGAGCCTTTTTGAATCTATATAGGTATCTAACCACAACCTCTTCAACTACACTCTTTTCCTCATTATCAAATTTATCAAAATTTTTTGGTACTGGCTTCAAATTACCATGTGATGTAATACTCTTAACTACATCATTTACTGACATTCCATGTTCATCAGACTCAAATTTAGTCTTTTTAGTTACTTGTCCCTTCTCACCAGATTGTTTGAGCTTGGTAACTAGTGATTCTTTGGTCTTCTTTTTCTTCTTCAATTGTTTCACCTCAACATCAGATTCAATTTATTCATCATCCTCTATTATGACTTCCTCTTGCTTATTCCTTTCTTCTAAATTCTTCTTTTTCTCATACTTCTTCTTATCCTTCTTAATGTTTGTGAGATTCTCAATTAGTTATCCTCTCATCACCCCACATAGGTCACATTCCTTTTTTTTCCTTGAGCATCTGATATGCAGTATAAATAGCTATTTTGGAACAAAATTATCTCTACTAAAATGATAGAATTTGTATCCTACCACCATTGATGCAAAATTAACATCATCCTCAATTATATTATTTAAAGTCATACCTCATTTATTAGATAACACTCTAGTAGCATCATGAATTGTGTCATTCTTCACAATATTCAATGCAGGTATTCCATCAGACACCCATAAACCTATGAAAAATTGTATGACCTCCTTTGTAATCTTCATTGGTTTGCTGCGCCACATGAACTCACTTTTCATCCTACTAAGTATGTACCGAATCCATTCATCCTCTTCAATCAATGGAAATTTTGTGAATTGAGTAAATTTATTCTCTTATAGGGTTTTGAACTTAGGTTTTAGTTTTCCATTCTCTATAAGCTCTCCATTGTACAAATCCTTCAATTCATCAGTACCAAGATCCTCAAAATTAGCAAGGATGTATGCCCTAACATCCTCGACATGTAAAAATCCGTATGACACATTCAAAAGAGAATCCTTTGGATTCACCACAACTAACTTGAATGGATGTTTCTTGAACTTAGGTTTTGGCCTCTCTGTGATATCGAGTATAATAGGGGTATTCATGGTGAAAGATTCAAATTTTTGAGATAAGTGTAGATAAATAGCTTTTGTAGAGATAGGGTTTTTGTAAAACATCTTGAAAAATCTTCTTTATCACTTTGGTCTCGGTGAAAGTCACTAGCAGAGCACCTATTCTTCGTTCTCTTCGAATGCAAAGTGACAAATGCAAGTCACATTTTTCCTTATGTATCTCACATGCCTAACTTTTAGGTATCATTAATGCTTCAAGCCCTAAATACTTTCAAACACCCAGTTCAGTGTCTGGTTCATAGAAATTGGTTGCGCCCCACCAAAACTTACCAAATCCTTTCGGTAGAGGCACCAAAACATCTGTTCCAACTATTTATAACTTCCCAATGCCTATTAGATTTAGGCATCAACATATAAAAGGGGTTTCATAAGATTTTGCAAGTAAGATCCCTCTAGGCCAAAGGCCTAACTTCAATTCCCCGGGGAATTGATACTATCAGATCCAGATGCGAGCCCTTCTGGTGTGCTCTCAACATTCTTCCTTACCCATGTTTGCTTCATTTTCTTCCCGATCTCTTCAACATTCATTTTTTCCTTCCCTTTATCCTTTCTTGTCTTATTCCTTCTCTTGTCAATCAGACCTCTCCGATTCAGATTTTTAGCCCTACAATCCCTTGCAATATGTCTAGATTTGTTGCATTTGTAGCATATAAGATTCCTTTGTCCATTTCTATTTCTCACCTAATTTCTCTTTGATGCAACTTCCTTTTTCATGTGTCCAAATCCATTGCATGCACAACACTTAATGTTCCTTTTATTGGAAGAGTTCTTAACAACAATTTTGCATTCACTTGCCTTATGACCATGTTTATTGCACTTATAGCATTGACCAGAAAAAGATGCATTATTCTGATTCTTCATATTCCTACAATGCATTTCTTTATGACCAAACTTATTGCAGATAAATCACTTACCACTAGTCCTTTGTGCATTAGGTTGTCTTATTGATGGATTCTTATTCTTCTCCTTCTCAGATATAGGGTTTCCTTGAGAAAATCTAGATTTGGAGATTTCTTTTACCTTAAATCCAAGACCACGCTTATCATCTGTGCTCCTTTAGATTTCAAGTAGTGAATCAAGCTAGACTGAACTGATCATGAACTTCTCCTTGTAGTCATTAGCAATCACAAGTTCACCTGTAAGTTCTTCCTCAAGATTCTTGGCTCGCTGCAGATCAACAAGTTTATTGTATTCATTAGATCTTTCCTTTAAGGACTAATTGAGATTCTATTCATTCTTCTTCTTATCTTCAATCTCCTTATTCATATGCATCACAATAGATTCCATCTCATTCTTCATGATTGCAGTCTCTCGCTTAAGCTTCTCATATTTAACAATCTTTTCCCTCAAATCTTGACTCAATTGTTCGTCATCCAAGATCTCACTATTGTTTTGTTGTAACTGGTCATAGAGTTTCATTATTTTTATCTTGGCTTGCTTAAATTGTGTTTTTTATGTATTGATGAAGATTTTAACTTATTTCAAATTTCTTTGTAGCTCCATGGCTTTACCCTTTGAATGATCAAGATCATCCAAGGCAACCAAGAATTTATCCTGCAAACTTGAATCCATCCTTCTTTACTGGATCACCCTCAAGCTTTGAGTATTCCTCCAAGGGACCAATAGCTATAATATCAATTTTTGGATGGAGGGAGCATGGGGGGGGGTGGACTCAACGTTCTACAAATCTTAACTTTTTAAATCTGATTTCCAATCCTCTTAATGCATATAACACAAAGTAAAGTGCAAGAACATAAAACATAAAAGAACACAACCATAACACATGGATTTTATCATGGAAACCCTGTTAGGGGAAAAATCATGGCGGGGATCACACCCACAAGGTAATACTCTACATAATATTTTCTTACAATAAGTTTAGGAATGTACTTGCAATCAGGCACACTACCTTGAGCTCATTGCTCAATTACAATTAGGGAAACAACACTTTACAAGAAGGCTCACTACCTTACAAGGTCAAAAAATGATCACAAGCTTTTGAAATTATAAAATAACATCTAAAAATGTCTCATTACATTGCCATATTAGCACATACTCTGATCTGATACACTTTTACCTCTGATTGCCCCGTTTTCCTACTCTTTGCTAATCAGATTATCAGATTTGTAAAAACCTTCATGAAATATTTCATTTCGTAGATTGCACACTGATCTCATGCATCAACACTACCCTCTGGTCATTCACACACATTTCCAAAACCTAATTCATCAATTTTATATGTCCTCAACCAAAAATTTGATCTCCCAATGTTGGCTCCAAAAATATTCAAGGGAAATGTAAATTTTTTTTGACCAAGTCAACCAAATCCTCAATTAAAATTCAATTCCCATAAAAAAATCATGCAAAATCCTCCATACATGTTGGATCAATCACTAAAACATAAAAGTTAGCACCAAAAACAATTTACCTTGTTTGCACAAAGATTTTTCATCATAATTTTATTGTTCTTACTGGTAAACAAAAACAATGATGTTAAGATCCTTATAAATTTCACACCACGTATCACCGTACCTTCAAATTATGGAATTAGCATCTATATATATATATCCAAAATGATTCCCTTAGATGCGCGCCAAAAGATTTAACTTGGAAATGACCACCAAACCTTTTACTGTACACTGCCTGAACATTGTGTTCTTCATTTTTATACTTAGCTGAATTCGAATCCTGACTTCTGGTCCGATCTCCAATTGTAATGCACACATGTAATTAGTGTTTAGTTGCCATCAATGATAACATCCAAGCTTCTATGTAGTGTCTCTTTCCAATAGTCTTGGTATGGATGATGATTGATATGTTATGCCCCCTTGAGAGATTGATCAAAAAAATGATGGGAAGATTGATCTCTTGATAGATAATTGAAGAATGATTGAAGGATTGATATTGCACAAGTGATTAAGCTGATATGCACATTTGATTAAAATGCACAATTGAGAGGAAAAACTGAACAATTGATTGAAATGATCAGTCTAGCCAGATTGATGAGCCGATTAAGCTGATTGAGAAATATGCTAGTACAAGATAAGTTAATACCATGATTGATTGGTTGATCGAGGGGTAATGAGAATTTAGAAAATAAGTTGATCGATTTGAAATTTGGTTCAAGAGACATCTATCAGATGGATAAAGCGATTGAAGGATCTCAGTGTGCCAAGGAAGAAGAAAATAATGAAAGAGGATAGAAGAGATGATTGATGCAAAAAGAGATGAAAGGAGATGCAAATGATGATAGAGGAAATGTAGGTGATGAGAATGCTTGTGATTTTTAAGTTCTAATATCATCATCGAGCTTATTATGGAAAATGGATGAATTCATATGGATATACATGAGACCCAAATGAATTGATATACCAATTACATGAAGAAAAACACACATTAGACAACAAAGGAACACCTTAGTTTGTATCAGACCTTCATGTCCTGAGACGAGTCATCATATTTCTAAGGAACATTCCACAAGAAAAAATCAAGTGAACATGCCCCATCATTGCCTCTCTAGTTTAAGATATCATAGAGATAAAATATTTAGTCAGAAACATCACAAAGAGACTAAAAGACACGTCGCCAAAGATAAAATCAAAACAATAAAAAGATATAAGCAAACATAAATTTTGTTTCATGCCAAAGTGATTCTTATTCACAGGTAATGTGTTTGATTCAATAGGTTGATAGGATGTTATGTTTGCTCAATCGTAGTCTTGTCACACCATGATTTCATTTAAGTTCAAAGTTGCATGCTCAGTCGAAGTGTTTGTGTCTCCGCAATGTTTATTAGATGTTTTTAGATTTTTTTCAGGGATTTTTTTATGATTTTTATGTTTTTTCAGGATATTTTATGATTTTAAGGATTTGTTTTAGGATATTTTATGATTTTTTTAAGGAGATTTTAAGATTTTCAAGATTTTTTAAGGATATTTTTTTTATTTTTTAAAATTTTTTTCAAGACATTTAAAGAAAATAGTGTAGGATTTGAGAGACAAATCCACAGAACTCGAAGAACACCTGCATGCAAGAACCTGTAACAAGAAAGAAGCATGAAGAGGGAAGGAGAAGAACTCAGAAGTTTCTCAAGAAGTGAGAGCTAAATTATAATCTGAATTAATGAAGAAATAACTGCAAAGTTCAACCTATAAAGGTGAACGAAACCCTAAAACTAGAAAAGCTAGGTTGCACATTAATAATTAATATAAATATTAATTATAATGCACCTAAGAGATAGTTTAAGTAAACTAGAGTAATAAACAACATTAATTAATTAAATCAAAGTGATCTAATTAATAAGTGTAAACAGATAATTACTCTAACACCCCCCTTAAGCGAAGCTCAGGAGGTAAGCTAACCTAGCATAGCTATGAAAGCAGGAAAATGGGTCCCGACAATAAGGCCTGATCAGGTACCCAAGCACAACCAAATCTATGTAAAGTGGAGAAATAGAGAAAACCACTTGGGAAAAACCCTACTCCAAGAAGAGATAGAAAAAAATGCAGAAAAGAATGGCTCAAGAGACTCTCTCAAAACCATAAGTACAATCAAACCCCCCATGAGAGAGGGATGAGACACCAAAACCCCTCTAGAATGATGGAACCCCTGTAGGAATGATCAAACCAATGGAACTCCAATGTGGAAGAAACAGAGGCACAAAGCAACAAGGAAACCCCTGAATGAGAGGTGAAATCAGAAGGCCAAGATGGTGCTCAAAGGAGAATGCATGGGACTCCTGGAATGGAATCCCAATGAAGGTGGGCCAATAGATGGGCTGAATCTGTCAGCTGAGAGGAGATGAATGTCCTCAGATATGCCCTCAACAACTGGAGGGGAAGGATCGATGCAGGGAGTGACCATAACAGGGACTGCTAAAGAAGAATCATGTTGAACAAATGTAGGCACAACAGGAGGAGGAGGTGGAGAAGCCACAACACTGATCTCAAGAGAAACACAAAAGTTCAGGTGACCCAACTTCTTCTCTAGGCACTCGTGAAGTAGGAGAGATATTCTTTGACATTGGAGATGGTGGACCAAAATGGGAGAAGGAGTACAGGTGGGTGGCATGATCAACTATCCTTGTAGCAACAATGTGGCCAGTCGCACTATCTCTGATGTGTACAAAATCTATAGTGAAATCAACTGTCTTCTCTGTCCCATTGTGAGTAATTTGATAAATGGAGAGAAGGTTCGATGAAAAGGATGGAACACATAGTACATCATGGAATGCACCACCATCGATGTTAATAGAACCCTGAACACACACTTGCATAACAGTGTCATTCCCCATCAAGATGTGTGGGGTAGGAGAGGCCGTAAAAGATGAGAAGGAACTCTGAGAAGATGCCATATGATGTGAGGCACCATAATCCAGCAACCACCTAGAAGAGGGAGCTATAGCAGATGCACATAAGGCATGACCCTTTCCATTGTCTGACCCATCTGCCTGAGATGATGATGAAGAAGACCAACGAGAAGAGGAAGAAGGAATATCAATGTTGCTCTTATGAAGAAGAGCTATCAAATCAACAATCTGTTGGGCATATCCATCTACCTTCTTCTGAAAGCACTGAGACTCATCATGATTGAACTTATTACAATAAGTACACTTGGGTTTGTCTGGCTTCAATTTCCCCTTAGGTGAAGGAGGTGGGCTAGAGGAATGTTGGGAAGGAGAATCCTTCCAAGATTCTATGGATGATGATACCTGTTTCTGCTCTAGTTTCCATAGAGATGGGTGAGAAACCAAGGCATGGCTCATAGAACCTGAAGCATCATTCAACTATTGAATCTTTGACTGCTCTCGAGTCAACTAATCATAGAAGGCCACAAAGGAAGGCATATTGTGCCTAGGACCCAAGGCATCCATAGTGGAATAGAAAGTGGAGGAGAAAATCTGGAACTCTCCACGAAGCTTTGAGAGTATCAGAAAGATACACTCATCATCTGATTTGGTCTTCCCACATCCCTGTAAATGTGATCGAAGAGCATTGAACTTCATCAAGAAGTCCGCAATGGTGGAAAAACTATCAGGACACAAGGATGTCAACTCTGCATCAAGCTAAAGTTCCCTGAATGCATTCACTATGCCAAACATATCTGCAAACTTTCCCCAATAGGCGTGATGAGTGGTCAAACCATCCAGATGAAATAGGAGGCTATCTGAAATGTGCAGTGCAATCAAACCCATGGCTTCATCCATTTTGTTTTTGTGCTGAAGGACCTCAAATGGATGCTACAGAACAGGTTGGTTCTCATCTAGACATGACCATAAGCCACGTGACATGAGTAGCCTGGTCATGTGTGCTTTCCAGGTGTGATAATTGTGTGGTGTCAGCGGGGCCACAGAGGGGTCCGACATTGAGAGAAGTAGAAGGGTCATTTCTAAATTAAAGTACAGAAAGAAAATGCACCCCCTCATAATGTATAAATCTATTCCCTGTACAACAAAGGACAGCTATAGAAAGCACAAAAAATGAGAAGAAAACCTGGACGCCAGATGCAGAGATGGAGGAAACTAAAGCCTCTACTTCAATGCCAAAAATGAGAGCTCAAACAGCCAAATCAGAAAATGAGACCAACACCATCGTGTCCAGCTTGGAAACACCTTTTCGACGATATTTTGTTTTCCAAAAATGGACATCGTATGCACAAGTTATGGCCGAAAAACCAACTGCTCCTTCGAAAAATAGCTCTCTGGAAAAAACCAGAGACGTGAAATAATTTGACGGTCAAATGACCATCGCAGCACTTGAGAAAATTTTTGATGGCCGTTAGAACGTCATGGGCCTGTCGCCAAAAAATATTTTCCAGTTGCCGGAAAAGGAAAAAACTGCCAGAAATTTTGAAAGTCTGTCGAAAAACTTTGTCGGCAAGTGATGTCAGTAATGACATCACCTCTGTGGGTCGACGGTGGCAGGCGGGTGATTGTCACCGGCGGCGGTGGCAGGCGGGTGGCTCCCGGGTAGTAGCACCTATGAGGCTGCATCGGCGGTCGGTCGGTGGCCGGTTAGCGGCGTGCCGGCGGGGGCTGGGCCGGGGTGGCGTTGGGGTTGCACACCGGCGTTGCTGCAGGCTGCGTCCAGCTACGCCCTTAAAACCTTAAAAAAAGGTTTTTTTTAATTTTTTTTTTTCGATTTGCGCGTCGTATGGCCTAGGAGGGAGAATTTTTTTCCCAGAGGTCACTGTGGCCAAAAACAACAAACTTTATATGATTTTTGACTCTCCCAGGCCTTCTAAGCATGATGGTGGCATCCATTTTTTCTCAGAGTGTACCAGAGAAGAGAACCTCCTCCAGAATGAAGAAACAACCCCAGAGAAGCTGTGGCTTTCGTCTTCGAAACACAGCTTCAAAACCTTCAGACCAGGCAACATCAAGGAAGCTCTGATACCATGTAGGATTTGAGAGACAAATCCATAGAACCCAAAGAACACCTGCATGCAAGAACCTGTAACAAGAAAGAAGCAGGAAGAGGGAAGGAGAAGAACTCTGAAGTTGCTCAAGAAGTGAGAGCTAAATTATAATCTGAATTAATGAAGAAAGAACTACAAATTTCAACCTATAAAGGTGAATGAAACCCTAAAACTAGAAAAGCTAGGTTGCACATTAATAATTAATATAAATATTAATTATAATGCACCCAAGAGATAGATTAAGTAAACTAGAGTAATAAACAACTTAATTAATTAAATCAAAGTGATCTAATTAATAAGTGTAAATAGATAATTACTCTAACAAATAGCTCCTCTGGCCATGAGATGTCGAATTCCAAAATCCACCATTAAGCTTGTGAAGATGCCTCAATGAGGAAGAGGATAAAATTAGTGTGTAGAAGTAGCATATGCATGGGATCCGAAAAATCCACAAGCTATGATGGGGTGGGAAGATTATTATGGTGCAAAGGGGAAGGGCATGAACATGAATAATCAAGTAGAATACTGAAGGAGAGAGGAGAAAAGTCCCTACACATGGCACTAGTTCCCAATTTTTCACCATGGTACTTTCCCAAGGAACATGTTTGCCAGGTTTTCACCAGTGGGCAAATTTATTTCTCTTTACTTTTTTCTAATTTTTTTGGTATTTTTTCAGGACCTTTTAAAGGAATTCTTATAAATGCTCAGGTGTAAAACTACGAAGGTGAATGTTGTTGATTGGAAATTTTAATGGTTCACCCTCTAAAGTAGCTAGGTGATATGCATCTGATCCATATGCCACAGTGATAATATATGGACCTAACTAGTTAGGTTCAAATTCCCATTTTCCTCTCTATCTTGCCGATTCTTTGGATTCTCTTTGAGAACAAGATCACCAACTTTAAATGTACGAGGCCTAACTTTATGGTTGTAACTTTTTCAAATATGTTGTTGGTATGATCTAAGGTGATCACAAGAAATCTATCTTCTTTCATCCAACATTTATTAATCATGAAAGCGACATGTGGGCTTCAGTGAAGGGGCAATACACTATCATGTGCATTCATATTAGGGGGTTTAAAATGAGCAAAAAAAGGGGGCAATATATTGCCTAAATAGGGGGAGGGGTTTTTTTGGGGCATGGGGTGGGGGTTTATATAGGAAAATGGGTTTGGAGGGTATTGGAGGAGGGTGAAAAAAAGGATTTTGGGTTAATATTTTTTGAAAAAAGGGGATTCTTTAGTATGCCACAAATGCACGTGTTATGATTTAGGTTCACTAAGTGATCCCCCCGTAGAAAACAAGAGACTGTATAGTCTTCATCTTTGATCATATTACATAAGGAGACTCATAGGGAAGTTATATGAACCTTAATGGGAAATATGGATTCAACACCATAAACAAGGGAGTAAGGCATAAGACCTGTGGGGGTGCGAATATTTGTATGATAAGCCCATAAGGAAGGATTTAGTTGGATATACCAATCATGATCAACTTCATTGACCATCTTTTTGAGAATTCCAAGGACATTATTATTAGGGGCCTAAGATTGGTCATTACTTTGAGGATAGTATATTGAAGAGTATTGGTGCTAGATGTGGAATTTATCACAAACCTCATTGACAAATTTATTTTCGAAGAGAGTGCCATTGCCAGTGATGATGGAAAGGGGAACACCAAACTAACATATAATATAATTTAGGATGATGTAGCAATCTATTTTCTAGTGGTATGGATAATAGAAATGACTTCAATCCACTTGATGAAGTATTCAGTGGAACTAATGATGTATTTATAGCCATTGGAGGATGGTGGATTGATTTTTACCACAAGGTTGAATCCCCACTAAAAGAAGGGCCAAGATGTAATAATTGGGTGTAAATCCTGTGCAAGTGCATGTATCAATTCTCCATGTATCTGACATTGCTTGCATTTCTTAACAAATTGATACGAATCCTTTTCAATTGTAGGCCAACAGTAACTAGTACGCAAGAGTTTCCTAGCTAAGGTAGAACCTCTTGAATGTGCCCCACATATACCTTCATGCACCTTTTGTAAGGAAGTGTTATATTTGTCACACTTAAGACATATAAGTAAGGTACCATCAAGACCACAACGATATAGGGTATCGTCTAAAATGGTATAGCGAGAGGCTTGGCCTATACAAGTTTTTCAGGCTTTAGTTGATAGGTCGGTAGGTAAGATGGTGTCATGTAAGTAGGCATAGATATATTCATACCATAGGGAAATAGGACCAACAATAATGTAAACCATCTCATATTGTGGAATATTATAAGGGAGTTCTAAGAGTGGTTCCACCAAGAACTCATAGTAGTTGGCATTACTTGGCATTATTACAAGAGATTCTATTGTTTCCATTGCATCAACTACTCTATTATTATCTCAGGGAATTTGTTCAAATGTGATTATTGTGAAATACGTCTTGAGGTCATCCACCATTATTTTGTACGACATAATATTTTCATCTTTTTTTTTGTAATCATCATTAGCCTGTTTGATCACCAGCGCCTAGGAATCACCAATAACATGCAACTCTAAGATTTTCCATTGTAGAGCCATACAAAGTTTAGAAAGTAATGCCTCATATTCTTCAATATTATTGGTACATGGAAACTATATCTTGTAAGACTTAGGTATACAATCTCGTTGTGGATGGAAAAAGAGGATGCCAACACCAGAGCCACCTTGTGTGTAGTATCCATTAAAGTATAAAGTCTAGAGATGTTAAGATTCCATGTTAAAAATTGATTCATTAGGTAGCTTTGTAATAAGTGGATGATCATCCTCTATAGGATGATCTACCATCTGGTCTTTTATAGCTTGTCCTTTTTGTTCTTTTCTTCCCACATATTTGGTGTCAAAATCACTAAGAATCATGATCCATTTAGCCATTCGACATGTAAGTGTTGCTTTACTTAGAAGGTATTTAAGAGGATCCATTTTTCCAATGAGCTTGGTATGATGTGTGAGCATGTAATGTCAAAGTTTCTGCAAGGAAAAAACTATAACACGACATTATCCTACAATGAGATTATAGTTTAATTCATAGCCAACCAGAGGATGACTGATGTAATAGATTTCTCATTCTTTTCCTTTAGAATCATGTTTTGCCAAGAGTTCCCCCAATGATGTGGTAGTAGTAGAAATAAATAGAACAAAAGGTTTATCATCTGTAAGAGGTAATAACATTGGTGGAGACATCATGTATTCTTTGATTTTCTCAAAAGCTTGCCCACATTTATCATCCTATCTGAATGAAACATTCTTACGTAAAAAATGCTAAAATGGTTGACACTTATCTGCAAGTTGTACTATGAAGCGATAGATAGATTGCAGTTTTCCTTGCAGTGTTCTTGTCTGATAAAAATTCTTTTGTGGAGGCATATCAAGTATGGATTTAACTTTTAAAGGATCAAATTTAGTCTTCAATTCCCTTACATAAAACAATGTACCCAAGGAGCTTCTCAGAGGTTACCCCAAAGACACATTTCTTTGGATTCAATCGGACCTTGTATTGCTCTAGTCTTGTGAATATCTTATTCATAATTTCTAAATGTACGTCTCTAGTGTGGGATTCTCAAAGTAAATCATCTACATAATCTTCCAAATACATATGCATCTGCATGTCATGAAAGATAGTTGTCACTGCACATTGATACGTGGCTCTAGCATTCTTTAACCCAAGTGACATGACATTCCAATATAAAGTTCCCCAAGGGCAAGTGAAGGTTCTTTTGATCTGATTACCAGGAGAAAATTTAATCTAGTTATAGCCCAATAAATCATCCATGATGGATAACATATCGTGCCATACTATCAAATCCACTATCATGTCAATATTTAGAAGTGGAAAGTCATCTTTAGGGAAAGCTCTATTTAGCTCTCTAAAATGTGTGCAAAAATGAACAATCCCATCAAGTTTTGAAATTGGTACTAGGTTTTAAATACACTCATCATAATCAACAGGTTTGATGAATCCAACATCTAGCAACTTTTGTAATTCAACCTTCACTAAGAGAAACATGCGGGTACATTTTTCTCAATTTGTTTTTGACAGGTTTTTCCCCCAGTGGCAAAGACAAATGATGCATAACTAAATCAGGATCAAGTCCTGACATGTCAGCATAGGACCAAGAAAAAATAACATGTCTTTCCTTGAAAAATTGTATTAATGTTTTTGTTTCTTTAAGGTCAATGATTCAGCTAGATGTATAATTCTTGGTTTCTCTTCGGTGCCTAGATTTGTTGCTACTATTTTCTCCACCAACATAGATGACTTCTCATGATATGATACTAGGGGAAGTGTGTCAAGCCTTCCATCCTTAGGGTCCTTAGAGAGGTTTTCACCTTCAGATACATCCTTTATTTTTACCTTTTCTGATTCTAATAGCTCTGCATAACGATTTTCACTAGAAGACCTATTTTTAGTTTCAACAATTTTGCGATTGAAAGACTTGGCTCCTTATCCAAAGTAAGTTGCACTATTGATTTATATGGAATAAACCAACTCTATTATATCTGAGAGGAAAGTCAACTTGAGATTAAAGAAAACTTATTATAGCTTCATCATTTTGAAAGACATCCAAGTGTGGTGGTCCTTGTTGGTCCCAATCAATAAGATTTGGGTGAACAAGAGGCAAGGGATCACGATTAGGCTCAAGATTATGAACAGGTTCAAGGGTGTAAATACTGTCATAGTCATAGATATCAATTAAATCATCAGGGTCATTGATGGTACCTTCCTCACCAGTATGTGTTGTGTTAGAAGATTCCCCTACCTCACTCGAGTTGTCCTTAGTTCATAAGGTCTTATCTTTCTACATGTCATAACATAAGCCTGGAAATTTACGTCCACCATCAAGTTTTATTGGTTCAAGTATACCTTGTTTTTGTAAACCAAGAGGACTGTGACTATCATATCCATATCTTTCCATTATATTAAGTCCTTTTCCATGTTGATCAATTGGTATATTGACTTTAGGTTTTTTAGCTTGTCCATTTTTTGTATCTTCATATTTGTACAATCATTTTAGGAGATCTTCTTCTTCTTTTTCATCATAAAAGGTTCCCCATCTTCTGAAAGTTGTGGGTTTTTAGACTGTAGTTGTTGTATCTGATGTGGTTTCAATCATTTATGGTTTTCCATAGACTTGGGGAGACAAAGGTAGATTTCCAATGCATAGAGCATGATTCAAGGTGTATTCTCCCTCTACTTTCTCTTTTACTTGTATTTTGATCTCAACTTCATTAGATTTTGAAGTGGATGCTTTTAAGGAATCAGGGTCAACATATGCTTGAGATGAAGGTTCTTCATGGTTTATAGGAATGATGGATTCAATATTAGCTCTTAGATTATTGAAATACATAAAAGGATTTGGATCTCCATGTATGATAATCTCAGTTCCATTATGAGGAAATTTAATGTATTGATGGTATGTAGATTGTACAACTTGCATTGCATGAATCTGTGGTTTTACAAGGAGAATGTTATAGGTCAAGGGGAGATCAAGAACTTGGAAAACCACAATCTTCACCACAGGTACCACCTTGACAGGTAATGTTACTGATCATTTAGAGGAGAATTCATCTTCATCATATGCCTTTATGGTAATGTTTTTATTTGGATTAAATGCACTCTCAGAGGACCCCAATTCTTTGAGTAACCTCAAGGTACTGTAAATATTGAGACGCGCTCCTCCATCTATTAGAACTCGCTTGATCTTAACTCTGTGGATAAAGACTTCAATGTGTAAAGGTGCATTATGTGGTTGTTTCATGGAGGAATCATCATTCTTAGTGAAAGTAAGAGAGTGAAGGGAAAGGATATGTTCCACCATAAATTTTAATTAATCTACATTCAGGTCTATGGGTACTGTAGCAGTAACAAGCACATTGTCTAGGATAGCTTTGTATTCAGGAGATAGACATAGGAGATTGAGTATGGATATTTGTGTGGGAATTTTAGATTCTCTATATTAATATTATACTACAAATTTGATGCAATGGGTTTATGATTAGGACCTTTAAGGGTAACTATGCCTTTGCACGTGGTAACATTGCAATCAAGTTATTTTCCTTTTACAATGAAAGTGTTCACATGATTATCGACCTTAGTGATATTATTTATGACATAATAATATTAAAACTAGTGGTATAATTCACACCATCACTTGATAGAGGTGATTTTACTTTATTTGTATCCTTATCATGTTTAGGAAAGGGATTTTTGAACGTCTCACAATCAAAGTTACCAAAAGGATTATGCCCATCAATTGCAATTTTTCCAGCATCATTAAGATCTTGTATCACATGTTAGAGCTTATTGAAACTATTAGTCTTGTGTACCTTATGTCTATGATACTCATAAAAATGGTCATCATTCCACCATGGAGGTTTGGCTTGTAGATTATACTCTCTCATTTCAGGTAAAGTTATAAGATCATTCTCAAGGAGTTCCTTCAATGCCAACTCAAGTGATTGTCCCAATGGTGTAAAGTTTCATTTAGGGAAACGCTTTTGTTTTTACTTTCCTTTTTCAGAAGATGAACCTTTAGGGTTGTAAATAGATGATGATGTTTTAGTTGTTTTTGCATCAACAATTTTTCCATTAACCACATTCTTGTTTTTAGCCCAAAAGGGAGTTTTGTTGTTGTTGGAACTTGAACTTAAAAAAAATATCTATCATTGTTTATCTTGATAATACCGTCATCAATGATAGTTTGTTCAATTATGAATCCCATATATATTACGTCTTCAAAATCATCCAAGTATATAAGATGAAGTTCTTTTTCCATCTCCTTTCTCAAATTGCGAAAAAATAGGTCAATCAAGTGTTTTTTTTGGAATGTTGTAGGGTAGTCTTTTGGTCGAGTGTTTCCATTGTTGTAAAAGAACATAAAATATTCTCATTTTATTTTCTTGGTATTGAATAGGTTAGTTATACTAATTTCATGTTCACAATTGTAGGCATAATCTACAATAAACTTGTCTGCCAATTCCTGAAAGGATTTGATAGTAGGAGGCAATCGTGAAAATCATTCCAACACACTTCCTCCAAGAATAATGTGGAAAATTATGATAATTTATGTTTCATTATGTGAAAATTCTAAGGCAGCAACAAAAAGTCTCTTAAGTGGTCTTTAGGGTCTCCTTTTCCTTTGTACTTGTTAAGTTTTGGCAAAATTACTAGGAAAAGGTGGCATTGGTATACTCGGGTCAAAAGGATAGGGACAAATTTCCTCAAGAGAAAACCTATGAGATGATGTCTTACTATTATTGAGGGTTTCCAATTATTTTATTAATGCTCTAAGTTCATCCAAGATGGGGTTATTTGTAGGATTAGGTTTTGGTGTCTTTGTGGGTATTTTGTAACTTGGTCGCAAGTAAAAAGGTCTAAAATCTTTCATTTTTCCCTCAATGCTTGTCGTGGTGTGCTTAGATTTATGTTTGGGATTTATTTTCAGATATGACATGTCAAAATTAGGAGGTTTTTTTATGCCTTCCTCAACAAGGACCTTAAAATATAATTTTGGATAATGTTTGACTACCTCCTTAAACAATTTAGCGAATTTAGGATCATGAAGTGCTTCTATATGAGATTGTTTATTTACTCATGATCAGATGTTTTGGTGTTCTCAGTTGCTATAACACTAATCAACACTAATGCGTTCATCCTCATCAAATTTGTGTCCCCAAGGGTTATCTTTTGTTAGAATAACTAAGAGGGGGGGGGGGGGGGGGGGGGGGGGGGGGGGGGGGGTGAATCAGTGGCCTAAAAAATTAATCCAATAAACCAGCCAAAAATTTATATCTCAAATATAAAACCTCTAGTTATCTTCAGTCCTACAAGATGAATGCCTTTAAACAATCTTATCAACTAACTATTGCTCAGATTTCACTGTTTATCCTTATTCTTAAGCTTTACTGAATAACAGTCTTAGTCTTTACCAAAATACAGTAAATGACTTAGTGTTTACCGATCAATCTTGTTTTAGTAATGTGTAAAGAACAACATTAAAGCAATGAACCATATGCACATTTGACACATGGATTTTTAACGTGGAAACCCTATTAGGGAAAAAACCACTTGGGATTGGTAACCCAAATTTTTCACTCTTCTAAAGTGAGCTCGGTGAAGAAACAACCCTGTTAAAGGTTACAAACACACTATTAAGTGAGACCTTGTCAGAGGATTTAAATATAATAGTTTATCACTTGATATTTGGCATTCACTATGCTATCTTCATGAAAAACCTATTGATACTCCTTGGGATCTATCTCAATATATAAAGGATGGTTAAATATTGCTTGGTTAAGAGACTTTATGATCCAATGGTTAAACTGAAACAATATATGATCTGTTCATAAATACAACTTAACTATGTAGATGTTCAGATCTATTGTAAGCTCATAATACCTTTCTGATCAATGTCTCCCTTCTGTTCCTTTGCTCCACTTCTTTCTGCTCGGTGATGTTGTTGCTTCTCTGTTGCTCGATGTCTGCAGAAAAATTTAGCTCTGTTCTTTAGCTTGTTTGATTAGGTCTTGTTGGATGGTTAAGAGTCGCCTTTATTTGAACTTTCCAAGTTCATGTGTCTACAATGGTCAAAGCTTCACTCTATTCACTTTCCTACCTTGTTGGTTCCCCCAAAGCCTTTACATTTGAGTTTGTCAAATCTAAGCTTTTGGCGTCGTTGGGATTAGTTCCGGTCTGTCATAAACCGATAACATACCCTTTCAAGTCATTTGAACCACTTTGAACCTCTTCGAACTCCGGTTTGAAGTAGTTCAAAGTAGTTCAATAGCGGCCTAAGTCTTGTATTGCTAACGATGTGTCCCTGCAGGAAAGCGCGCGACATTTTTCCTCTTATGAGATGTTGAACCTCTTTGAACCCCTTCGAACTCCGGTTCAAAGTAGTTCAAAGTAGTTTAGAAAGGACACCGGTGGGATTCTTAATAATGTGACAGCCTGACAAGATGGGCCGATTGACGTGGCATGATTCCATTTGCTGGGTCAGTACACAGAAACCAAGGAAATCACTTGCACGGGTGGAAAATATTTGGTTTGAGGGTAAATAATTATGATTGGAAAAGGTGGCAGATCTCGAAGATATAATTTGATTTGAAAGCATTTATTGCTTAGCGTCACTTGGTATTGAAGGCCCGATTAATGCTCGCATAAAGCTTTATATCCCGCGCTTCAAACGGCAAATAAAAAGAAGCTGGGTAAGTCATTTTCCCTATTATGCATTGCGGGATCTTGGCGCTGGAAAGGTGGTCTGGTCGAGTTCAAATCTTACAGGTAGATTTTTCAAGCTCTGCCCCTCATTTCTGGTTGTTGCTTAAAATTCAATATTTCAAGCAGTGAGCTGGTAGAATTTCATCTTCTTATGCAAATATGAAGTCTGTTATGCATTTCTTTGGAAATGTAAAGAATCTAGAATGTAGGGCTCCGGTTATAACAGACACAGATTTGTTAGGGGTTTCAGTTGACGCCATAACTTCAAAACTCTCTTCTCATGTTGATGAAGAGTTTGTTGTAGAAATTTTAGCCAGTGGTCTACTAGAAGCAGCCGCATTCCCAC